>CAJNDV010031851.1:725-11142 GCA_905221635.1 Symbiodinium sp. CCMP2456 | reverse complement strand
AAACCGTAAACTTAGGGTTTAGGGTTTAGGGTTTAAGGTTTAGAGTTTAGGGTTTAGGGTTCAGGGCCTTGAGCCAGGTTCGTGATCTTCACGCAGGCAAAGCCCATCGTACAAGGGCAGGCTTGCAGCGCTTAGGGTTTAGGGCTTCAGGGGCTCTGTAGGCCAGGGTTTAGGGTTTAGGGTTTAGGGTTAAGGGTTTAGGGTTTAGGGTTTAGGGTTAAGGGTTCCATCCGGTTTCCCCATGGGTTCCATCGTTACTACCTATAGTCTCCATTGTAGTTCCTTTTGGCGTTACCTTATAGTAGCCCAGCTATAAAGTTGGTTTAACCCAAAAAGTAACTACAATGGAGACTATAGGTATAGGGCTTTCATGTAAGACACCCCTGCCCTATAATCCCAAAACTTTGAGATTCATATGAAGAGTCCTGAACCCTAAAACCCAAACCCCTTTAAGGAACCCTGGTGGGTTCAAACATTCATATACAGAGTCCTGAACGCTAAAACCCAAACCCCTTGAAGGAACCCCGGTGAGTTGTAAGATTCATATAAAGAGTCCTGAACCCTAAAACCTTTGAACCTCTGAAAGGAACCCTGGTGGGTTCAAAGATTCATATAAAGAGTCCTGAACCCTAAAACCCAAACCCCTCAAATGAACCCTGGTGGGTTGAAAGATTCATATCAAGAATGCTGAACCCTAAAACCCAAACCCTAAACCCTAAACCTTGAACCCTAAACCCTAAACCCTAAACCCTAAGTTTACGATTTTGATAAGGAGCCCTAGTAGAGACTTTGGCCTTTTTAATCAGGTTCCTTCATTCGGCTTTATGGAGCTTCGAATCTGGAGTCGTCAGGTTTCCGCGTTAAGGCTTCGGGTCCGAGGGTCCTAGGGTCTTAGGCTCTTAGGGTCTTAGGGTCTTAGGGTTTAGGGTGTTTAGGTCTTAGGGTTCGGGGTTTAGGCTTCAGGGTTTAGGGCTTAGCTTAGGGTCTTAAGGGGTAGGGTTCAGGGCCTGTGGGTTTTGGAATCATCCGCTCTGACTGGTTTCGCGGTGCCGGGTTTACGATTTATGGTTGAGCGTGTGGGGGTTGGGTAGCCTGGCGGGGAGTGGTCTGGCGGTTCACAACTTCGGCAAGGATTCCTAAACCCCTAACCCGAACTCCTAACGTGGAAGCCCTAAGCCGAAATCCTTATCCACGCTTTGCGGTGCATCGTCTGCATTTCAGAAGCGAAGCAAGGGTGGTAGTTTTGTAACCTGCTGCAACACTTTTGGGGTTCCACGGGACGGTTTTTGGTTTAGGGGGCTTTCAGGATTAGGACACCTTTACCCACAACCGTGCCTAGGACTCGTTATCATGTTCTTCCTGACAGCTGAGTTCTGGGCAGACTGGTGTAAATCTGGTTTCGAAGGTTCAGAATGGGAATCCCAAGCCGAGACGCAGATGCTTGAAAGAAAGTTTGTTCAAAACTCCAATAAACGATAGTCCTTTTCAGCCCTGATGTAAACAGACTGCTGAACGAAGTAAAGCCTAAAAGACCGCAGGCCAAACCCTTCTAGAACACCCGAAAGCACCCTTCAAAGAAAGCCCTATAGAACCCTCAAAGGAAGCCCATCCAAGGAACCCTCAAAAGAACCCTAAACCCAAACCCTAAACACCCGAAAGCACCCTTCAAAGAAAGCCCTATAGAACCCTCAAAGGAAGCCCCTCCAAGGAACCCTCAAAAGAACCCTAAACCCAAACCCTAAACTCCATAACGGAACCCTTGAAAGGAACCCTCGAAACGAACCCTGAAAGTAATGTAGGGCTTTAATGATTACCTACACTATTTTGGGGGTTCCTTATTAAAACGATAGTATAACATGCCCCCCAAAACCCTATTCTAATTATTAAGGCCCCTATAATAGTATAATATGCCCCCAAACCCTATTCTAATTATTAAGGCCCCTATATTACTCCTAAGTCTCGGGCCGATTTTAGAGCCAAGCCTCAAGTGCGAGTTGAGCAAATGGAAAGGCTCAGTTTAGGCTTCATGCTTGTTTAGGGTTGAAGGTTTAGGGTTTAGGGTTCAGGGTTTAGGGTTTAGGGTTTAGGGTTTAGGATCTAGGGCTTCGGGCTTTTGTAAGATCTAGGGTTTAGTGGTTTAGGGATTAAGGTTTCTCTGGAAAGCATAAATGTTTGATGTTTGATCGCGGACGTCCACCTGTGCACGGCACCGCGCACTTGGAGGCTGCGACGACGTCAGGACGCTGTGGAGGCGCTGGTCCAACCACGCTTCCGTGGTGGAACAGCCCTGACGCTCATCAACGAATAGTTCGTGCCTTGTGATTGTGAGGGCTGGCTGGGTTACAGGCCCATTTCATCTGCCGGATCGCGGGTCGAATTCTGGCGAGCTTTGGTCTCTCCACACGAAGGAAGAGATGGACTCTCCTTTTATGCTTGCAGGCTTGCGAAATGAGAACGGGTGGCCTCGCGGCCTCGCTGTTCTACTCGTAGGCTGTTCATAGGGGGTGTATGGGGTTCTGGCTAGGATTTCACAGGTCCCTTGTTTGCGGGGTTGTAAAGGGCTCGCAGATAGTAGGGCTCTTATTCATGGGGGCCGCGAAACAAGAGGAAATCCCATTCAGCTTCATAGACACCCTACTCAACCCTTACATGTATGAATAAGACGCATGCATATTATACATAGATATACATATGTATATATATATATATAGATATGTATTTAAAAGCATCTATAAACATACACATAGTTTTATATTCACCCATATCTACATGCCCATTGTTATATATATATATATGTAGATGACGGACAAAGATCCCGAAGTAAGGTTACCTTTAGTACAAGCAGCCGCGTGTTGCCGAGCGAAAAGCATCTCTGGGTGCAGGCTCGACCGCTTGAGAGAATTGAGCTTAGGGTTGAGGGTTTCGGATTGGGTTTGCGGTTTAGGGTGTTTTAGTAATTAAGGTTTAGGGTTTAGGGTTTAGAGTTTTTTCCTAAACCCGAAGCCGTCAAGGTCCAGAGAAAAGAGCTCACCGTTTAAGCCTTCAACCCTAAACCCTACACCCGAAAGTCCGATCCACTGCACCTTCAAAAAACCCTAAACCCTGGAAGTCAAAGCAGCTTTTGTCAGGACGTCAAGTCCTGGCAGAAGCTTCAGATGCGAAACGCAATCTGGAGGTGGCTCAATCGCATATTTTTTCGTCAGGCTATAAGTCCTGTACTATTTTGGGAGTTTCTTAGTATAAGTATAGTATAATAGCATACCCCAAAACCCTATTCTAATTATTACTTCGGCCGCTACATTAGTGCAGTTTCGGATTTGGGGATTTGGGGGTTCTGGCTGAGGGTTTCCGGTTGAGGGGTCCCTAGGTTCGGTTGAATGAGCGCTTCGGGGGTTCCTTGTTATAACTATACTATATAATGGGCCCCAAAGCCTTATTCCAATTATTAAGGCCCCTACGATATAACCCTATTATATAGATCCCTTATAACTTAACCTTTTAAGGATCGCTTCAGAACCCCTCTTCCTTAATGAGGTTTATGTCTACGTGTTTCAACTCCTGGCACTACTTAGAGGTTTAGGGTTTAGGGTTTAGGGTTAAGGTAATATTGGTCAGGGTTTGACCCTAACTGAATCCGTAAACCCTTAACCCCAATTCCGGCTACGGCTTGTGTTTTCCAGAGAGTAACACCGAAACAGCCCCCTAAAATCTAACCAACTGAAGCCCGAAACCCTAAATCCTAAAACCTAACAAGCCTCACTCCCACGAGTTCTCCCAAACCCTGAACTAAAGCTGGAACGGATACGGCTTAGGGTTCACCCTTGAGAAGTGTTTGGTCGGTGGGATGCGCCATCTGCAGCTGTGAAACCACGTTCAGAATGACTTGTGGGGGTTCCTGAAATTGTGCGCTCCGATTGCGTACCAAATCTGTGGCAAGACGGTGTGTTCATATGGAGGACTACGCGTGGAGCACGGTATGGCCGTGAGTTACGCAGCTTGGGGCGAAGCCAGGCAACTTTCCTGGGGCCGAGCCTACGATCAGCATGGGAATTTATTCTGCATTGGCTACTGTGTTGCTGGAAATTCGGCTTACCGTGGGTGCACGAAGAAAATTCTCACAGTCGATGACTTGAAGGACCTATTCAACGGAGTTGCGAACCCAAGGGAAGAGATGCTGGGAGACGTCTTCGAGCTTGCATTGGGGTTGCGGCGTTTTGGGTTTCCGGTGTTTTGGGAGCCCGAACCCAGATGCGCAACTCCTAAAGCCCAAGTCTACAGCCCTTCGCCTAAACCCTAAACCCTAAACCCGATGTTTGTCCACGCACCCTTGCTAATAGAGCCTTGTGGAGCCCCCATGGAACCCCTGATAATGCAAAGCCCTTGTGGAGCCCTAACCCTAAACCCCAAACCCTAAACCCAAAACCCCAAACCCGAAAACCTAAACCCTAAACCCCTAAGCCCGAAACCCTAAACCATAAACCCGAAACCCGAAACCCTAAACCCTCAAGAAAGACAAAAAATAGAAATGGCTTGTTGCTGCTGGCCGTCTGGAAACTCTAAGTTTTTGCAGTCGAGACACAGCCTTTCCATTTCAAACAAACAATTTTCAATTTCAGGGTTTAGCCAACCAACCCACCCGCGCTGTGCCAGAAGCCGCCCCAAGCAACCCAGGCCCAGCCCAGCCCCCAGCCCTGCCCCAACTAGCCCACACCCTACACCCTAAACCCTAAACCCTAAACTCTCAACCCTAAACCCTAAGCCAAGCCCAGAGCCCAGCCAGCCAGGCCCAGAGCCCAGCCAGCCCAGCCCAGCCCCAAATTCAACATGAGGCTCCAAAGGGAAAACCCGCACAAAACGTTTCGCTCAAAACGGTTTTGGCACCCCAACCCTCAACAATTTCTATAAGCCCGACACCCTAGACCCCTTATTGTACAAAGTAAACCCTAAACCCTAAACCCCTAGACCCCTTATTGTACAAAGCCCTTGTAGAGCCCTTGGTAGAACCTCACTACGAACCGGAAGCCCGAAGGTGGCGAACCAGGTCCCCGACGTTCCAAATGGGTCTAGGGTCTAGGGTTTAGGGTTTAGGGTGCAAGACTATTCCCTCGTAGCATATCAGTCTATATGGGGTTTTTATCGGGCTGTTTTAGGATTTTTATCAGGGTTTGGGTGATAGTTGCCGTCCCGTAGAGCTGCAGTGATATGCCAGAACAAACCCTAAACCCTAAACCCCCCCAAATCCATAGTCTTGTTCTCATGACCAGTCACATTCCCTCTGCAGACCCCTTCGAGGATCCTTAGGCTTCTTGTCGAGGCCCCCTGAAACCCTGAACCCTAAACCCTAAACCCTAGGGTTTAGGGCTTGGGGTTTAGGGTTTAGGGTTTAGGGCTTAGGGTTTAGGGTTTAGGGTTTAGGGCTTAGGGTTTAGGGTTTAGGGTTTAGGGCATAAATCCTAAAATCCTAAAACCTTAAGCCCTGGAATTTAATCCGCAGGTCAGTACCCCTCGCCTGCATCACTTTTTTTCTCGCGCTTCGGGACCTCGTGGAGATTCCGGCGTGCCAGTGGCCCTGCTCAAATTAGGGTTAAGGGGTGAGGGTTCAGGGTTTAGGGTTCATGGTTCAGGGTTTAGGCTTCAGGGTTTAGGATTTAGAGGTTTAGGACGCGCAGGTAGGTTTTAGCACCCTAAACCCTAAACCCTAAACCCTAAACCCGAAACCCTGAGCAAACCATCAGGGTTTCGGTTTCAGGGTTGGTGTTTGGGGTGCGGAGAGTTCGGGACCTGGAGGCTGGCGAGGTCGGTGGCAAGCTGCAACCCTACACCCAGGGACCGTAGACCCTAAACCCTAAACCCTAAACCCGAAACCCCTAAACCCCTAAACCCTAAATCCTAAGCCGTAGACTAGGTCCGAGACGGAAGATCGGAGCTCTTAAAAAAAAATAGAAGAATTTCTTCGGGTTCCTTACTAGACATATAGTTCAATTAACCCTAAAGCCCTAGCCACTCATTAAGGGATTTGTGCTTTGCCTGAATTTGGGGTACTTCTGTCCCAACGTCCCAGAGATGAAAGCCGTTTAAGTATTCAGGGTTTGGGATTTGGGGGTTTTACGGTTTAGGGTTTATAGGGTTTATGGCCAGGAGGCCAAGAAGTTGCTAATTTCCCGTACGCATTATTGTGAGTGTGGGTGCTTTTCGCCATTCGGGCCATTCGGGGCTGTAGGGGCTTCTATTCTTTAGGGCTTCGACTACCCAAACACAAGCTCCAAAACTTGAACTCTGTCTATTTCTGTGAATCTCTCACCGACCGGGGCTGCAACAACAGCCACAGAAACACAAGCACAAGCACATGGACAAGGACAAGGACAAGGACAAACACAAGGGCAAGGGCAAGGGCACAACAACACCAGCAGTCACAGCAACAACAACAGCCTCTACTACTCCTCCTTCTCTTGCTGCTATTGCTACTTCTTCAGCTGCTACTGCGACTGCAACAGCTGCAACTGCAACTGCTACCGCCACCGCTACTGCTGCTGCTGGCGCTGCTACAACTGCTAGCTTCATCTCAAGCTGAAAAGGTTCTTGTCCTGCGTGTCCATTCTCGGCACGGGGCTCTTTAACGACGACCAGGGGCCATTCCTCCAGGCTCGGTTTTGGGTTTGGGTGATTCATTCATAAACCCTAACCCCTTCCAAAAAACCCACCAAACCCTAGACTGAAAACCCTAAGCCCCATACCGCAAACCCTAAACCCCAAAACCTAACTCTTAGTTTGGCAGTTGTGGCTTGGCGGCTTTCGGCATGCTTCTTCGATGAGGGGACCTCTGGGGTTTGGGAGACAAGGGCGCTCTCGCAGAGAACTCCAAGCCATCAAAGCCCTAAGCCCTAAACCCCTTGAATGCTGCGCAAAGCGTCATAGAAGATACTGCCGACGGTGGCTTCTTATGTCAGGTCTCGCTGCCAGACCTTTAGAGTACTTTCGGCGCCGGTCTTGTTGCTCGTCGTCGTCGTCTTCGTCACGGGAAGCTTGATGCAGTCTTTGGGCCTGACTCGCAGTAAGATTCAGAGCAATCCCCTAAACCCTAAACCCCTAAACCCTAAACCCTAAACCCCTAAACCCTAAACCCTAAACCCTAAACCCCTAAACCCCTAAACCCTAAACCCTAATCAGGCCGCCACCGCCCAGAATCTGAGCCTCGGCCAGCAGGGTGCGCGGAAGTTTCCCTGTCTTGGGGCCAGGTTTAGAGTTTAGGGTTTAGGGTTTAGGGTTTAGGGTTTAGGGTTTAGGGTTTAGGGTTTAGGGTTTAGAGTTTAGGGTTTAGGGTTTAGGGTTCAGGGGCTTGGGATGTCCACAAAAGCCTTCCATCCAAGGAAAGCGTAAAGAGCGTTATATTGTATTATTTGGTCGACTTACTAGCTAGTGTATGTATGTATGTGTATATATATATATGGCATTATAGACTGTAGCGAAAAGTTCGGCTGGGATGAAAGTCGGTTCCCCCGAATGCAGAGCTCGGGCAAAGAGCCTGAAACCCCAAGCTCCACCCTAAACCCCAAACCCTAAGCCCTAACCCCTAAACCCTAAACCCTAAATCCCAAAGCCTTAAACTTTAAACCCTACACCGAGGAATGTGTCAAGGGTCTTCCGCTGGATTGAGATCCGCAAGTCTACAGATGCGTGCCTTGCTCTGAACGCGTGGGGTGTAGAGTTTAGGGGTTTAGGGTTCAGGGTTTATTATTGGTTCCTGAACCTCAATAAGGGGAGGCCGAATAACTCGTAATATTATCCCCGGATAGTCCCTAGTATAGTGGTAGTGCATAGATCCTGTTCTAATTTTTGACCACGCTTGATGAAGGCAACCTGAGCTTTGCGGTTTTGGATCGAGTTTCTGTTTCCCGCAACGCTACTTCATTTGCTGAGCAGTTCCGATGTTCTAAACCCTAAACCCTAAACCCTAAACCCTAAACCCTAAACCCTAAACCCTAAACCCTAAACCACAGGCAGTCAAGTGGAGGAGGCCGGCCGTCGACGAATCTCTAGATGTCGCAATCATTAAAGAGTTTCTGAAAACAGGGGGGCTTATTTTGAGTTTAAAGGGTTTAGGGTTTAGGGTTTAGTGTTTAGGGTTTAGGGGAGTTTTGTAATTTAGGATTTGGGGTTTAGGGTTTAGGGACCCGTCTTATGACTACACCCATATAGCTATCCCAAACGTTAAGAACACATGCAATTCTGATCTAATTGTTTAGGCGTGGATAGAGTTGAGGGCGTGGGGTTTACTCTGTCGCAGCTGCGCCGGTAAGGTACAACCTGACGAGGGTCTTCGAGCCGCCCCTCGGCGCAGAGCTCACGGTTGCGGATGAATTTGATTTCAGTTTTGAAAATTCCAAAAGAAACTGAGACAACAAATGCTGCAGTACTGCGGAAAAAAGACGAGGTGTTCACGATGCGAGCTTGGGGAGTTCAGCGTAGATCTACAGCGGTGTACCGTCCTCCCACCCATCCGAGCCTCAAGAGCGATACACTGAACCCCACCGGCAGCCAGAAGACGTTTTTGTTTAGGGGTTAGGGTTTAGGGCTTTGGGTTTAGGGTTTAGGGATTCATACAATGGAACTGTCATGTGTCCACTCAGACGATGTAGTAGGTGTTTTTTGGTGACAAGTATACTGAAGAAGCCTGAATGGCTTGAACAGGGCTTTGGTGTGTCTGTGTGTGTATATGTACAAGTATATACAAGTATAGAAGTAAGAACCCTAAACCTTACACCCTAAACCCTAAACCCTATTGTAAGAATCCTTCACATCTCTTTGTTACCTTAAACCCCAAAACCTAAACCCTAAACTGGGAATCCTTCAGATCTCTTCGTTACCCTAAGCCCTTATGAGCCCTAAACCCTAAGTTAGGAATCCTTCAGATCTCTTTGTTACCCCAAAGATCAGGCCCTCAAGCATGAATGCCGAGAATCCCTAAACCGCAAACCGAAGCACAAAGCCCGTAACCTCAACCGCAAAACCTCAACTTTTGAACCCTAAACCCTAAACCCTAAACTCGAAACCCTAGATCCTAAACCCTAAAACCCTGAAGCCCTACGGACCGGCGGCCCCAGGAGCTTTCGAAAGAAGTTCTTAGACACGGAGGAGGTGCTGTGGAAAAGTGCCCACTGCGGCGAATCGCAGTGGCACGCGGTGCCTTCGGCTGCACAGTGCGCCGGGCTCCTGAAACAGTGCCTCTTCGATTAGGGTTTAGGGTTTAGGGTTTAGGGTTTAGGGTTTGTCGTCGATTCTGTGCCAGAATGGTTGGTGTTAGAGCAACCGTAAGTCATCCAAATAGGGAAAGTAGTAGCAGGGTTGATGGTGCTTTATGGCAAGAGTAAGTGTAATCCAATAGAAATGGTTATAGTGATACATTGCTCCAGCAGGAGCAGTGACCAAACACAGAACCGGTGTGTAGTAGAGGCCGCAAAAGCGAAAGTGATAATGAAACAGTTACGGTGGGAGTAGCACTTCTAGTCAGTGACCTATTATTGGGGACAGAAACGTGGCCCGGACTCGATATTGTTTTAATTTAGAAAGGAAGTGCATTAAGTTTTCCTGGGTGTCTGTTTTAGAGTTTTACGGCGGTGTAGGGTTCAGGGGTTAGGTTAGTCTGGGGTTTAGGTTCAGGGTGTAGGTGTCAAGAGATGACATGTGCGGCGAAAGTGCGTGGAGTATGAGGGATGTAGTAGCCCCTGTAGTAACCAAATAGCAAGCCTTATAAAGTGCTGTACCCGAATATTAGGACTTATTAACCCCTTCTAGCAGCCCTTATAGAACCCAAGACACGGCCAACGATGTGGCCCAGAACCCTAAACTCTAACCCGGAGCCCTATATTTGAACCTTGAATCACTGAATACCCTAAACCGAAAACCCTAAATCCTAAACTCTAAACCCTAAACTGTATATAAACTCCAAACCTTGAGCCGCATCAACTCTTATCCCGGGACGCATGTGGAACCTGTGAATCTTTGGACTTCGTGACATACGTTTTAGGGTTTAGGGCTTGAGGCTTAGGGTTTAGGGTTTAGGGTTTAGGGCCTGGGGTTTAGGGTTTAGGGTGTTGGGCTTGGGGTTTACGGTTTAGGGCTTGGGGTTTAGGGCTTGGGGTTTAGGGCTTGGGGGCATGTCCACCTGTCGAGAGCCGTTCGCCTAAGTGCTCGGATCCAAGTCGCGAGTCAAGGTCCCTTCCCAGAGACTCCAATATCCCTGAACCAAGGAATATACCTTAAATCATATTAGGGATCCTACCATAATTGAAGGTATATTCCTTAATTAAGGGACATTGGAGTCTCTGAGTTCCCCAAAACGGGAGGGGCTTAGGCCCTGCATGGGGTTTAGGGTTGAGGGTCTCGAGGCCACGACCCAAATCCCCTAAACCCCTAAACC
>CAJNDV010031850.1:12540-25043 GCA_905221635.1 Symbiodinium sp. CCMP2456 | reverse complement strand
ACACACACACACACGTGCGCGCGCACCATTCCTCAAACGTATATGCAAGCAACACATAGCCATAGGCTATACATGTGCTGGGCCCTAACTCTTGCACCTAAAGACACTGAGCGACGAAGCCTTGAAGCTCCAGACCTTCCAATATGCCTTAATTAGGGATATCCCTCATATATGATTTAGCGTATATTCCTCAATCAAGGAGTCAAGGGATATTGGAAGGTCTGCGTGATATGTACTATAGATCCTTTAACAAAGTAACCCTTGTACAACCCTCTAAAGGAACCCGTTTCTATCTATACAAACATAAGGATATGGAAAGCTCGGGAAAAGCCAGCCTCCATAGCAGTCATGACCTGGTCAAGGCTGGTCTGCACCTGTGGGGCACAGAGGATGGCCACGGGTTTGTAGAGTTTAGGGTTTAGTCTAGGGTTCAGGGTTCAGGGTCTAAGGATTAAGGTTGGGGGATACTGCAAGATACAGCGACAGCAACCCGCCCAGCACCACCGCCACCGCCACTGCCACCAACAGCGCATACACATGGGTGTTGCCGGATTTCGGTCATTCGCGCAATGCCCGCCGGGGAGAGCCACTATACAACGTGTGCAGGAAAACTGACGCAGGACGGTTTAGGGTTTAGGGTAGCAACACAACACATATTCTCGTGTAATTAGGATGCGTCTCAAAAAGCGTAGCATATCACCTCGAACTGCACGTCTCGAGCCGCCATGCGATCATGTGCGATCATAAAGCAGAAAATCGTATTCCGACACCTGCGGCGTGATGATTTACGACAGTCTTGTAACATACAAGACTGAATCGCAGCTTTGAATCCCTGCCAACCCTAGAGCCCCCATCGTTGGAAAGCAGGAATCTGTGCTTTTGTCGAAGTCTCAACTTTTCCTCCATCTTCAAACTAGTTCGGAAATCCAGTTTCCAATTCACAATTATAGGGGAACGGCCATTTCTAACGCGTGGTTTTAAACTTGCAAGATCTTGGGCTTACAACAAACGCACTACGATAGTGTTTTCCTCTAGAGCCGCGAATGGAACCCGCTTGAAAGTGGAGGAAACAAATCGAAATTCAGAACATGCCACATATTCTGGCTTCTGACGCAGAGCTGCATGTCTCAAGCTGCTAGAGTCATAAATCCGAAAGCTGCACTCCGAGACGGTACTACATGCCACCACCACTACAACTACGGCGGCCACTACCAGCACTGCCATTAGCACTAGCTCTAGAATTGTCACTACAGGGCTACTGCAGCTGCTAAATCCCTCTACCTTCAGAACCCAAAACCTACTTTTTTGTAGAGCCACTATGAATCCCATATTAGGGTCTGTAATAAGAACCTACCAAAAAGTGGGTTTGGGGTTTTTAAGGTAGTCCCCAATCTCAAACACCCAGTCACTCGCCCCACGGCCTTGTGAGCATCGAGCAAAGAGAGCGGCCCCGCGCGAAGTCGACCCTCGGCCTAACCAAGAGACTCCAATACCCCTTAATTAAGGAATATACCTTAAATCATATTATAGGGATCCTACTATGATTTTAAGGTATATTCCTTAATTAAGGGGTATTGGAGTCTCTGCCTAACCAGGAGGGAGGTTTCTCGAGACACTTGTAGCCCCAAAACCTACCTTTTTAGGAGGGTCCCTATAAATTCGCTATGTTAGGGTTTATAAAAGCTTACGAAAAAGTAGGTTGTGGTAGTCTAAGGTAGAGTTTAGGGCTTATTCGCACGTGGGTTGTGACGACTTATGTGCCTGCAAGTCCGCGTTAGGAATCGTGTCTCGACTGCGATTTGGGATAGACCAGAAAGGCTCACGCGTGGTAAAATCGAACCTGGACGTCCCCAACAGCGCGAGTACATACCACGAAGGAGTATGAGATCCCGTTCAGACCGCCTGTTCCGGTAATTCAACCCTAAACCCTAAACCCTAAACCCTAAACTTCATGGTAGAACAGGAAGTCTCTGAGTCTGCCATTGCCTATAGCCCCTAAACCAGGTATCCATCAGATCTAAATATCTAAACCTCGACCCTCCAGCAAAAGGCCCTCAACCTCCAGATGTCATCCGTTCAAGGTTTAGGGTTTAGGGAGGGTCTGGGTAAGTCGTTGTTCAGGTTGGGTTGGCTTCGGCTGGGTTGGGTTACTAGCTAGATTGGTTGGCCTCTGAAACCCGGCGCAAACGCAAGTATGAACCCTCTTAATCTCAATAGTGGACGAAGTATCTGTAGGATTCTAGCCGAGAGCCCTAACGTGCCCTAAACCCTAAAGCCTACTTCCTCAAATCTGCCCCAACTCCAAGCCCGGAGCTGCATCTCCCGAAACTTAGGCCCTAAACCCTAAACTCTGAGCCCAAAACCCAAAGCCCTAAACTCGAAACCCTAAACCCGAAACCCTAAACCCTATAGATAGACAGATAGATAGATAGATAGATAGGTAGAAACCGGTACAGAGATATAAATGTGTACGTATTTGTTTATGTGTTTATACTCATATTCGTACCGGCTTACCTAACCAGACCCTAAACCCTAAACCCTAAACCCTAAACCCTAAACCCTAAACCCCAGGATCTGCCTCTAAGGCTGTGATCGCATCGGCAGACCGCTGCAACGCAGTATCCAGCGGAAGCTGCTGCAGAGTTTGCTGCCTCGCATCTGGGGCCGAGACCCTATCCATCTATCTCCACGTGTATATACGGACATACAGATATACATAGATAAACCAAAAAGCGAATATGAATAACCATAACCAGAAAACATACATATATATATATATATATATGTGCATATATATATATATATGTGCACGGCAATGTGTATATTGCATACATATATATATATATATATGTGCACATACATCTGTACATGCAGCTGCCCTCCATTGCTTGAAAGATCAGAGAAATTCCTGAGTTCATTCAATGGGTCTGCAACAAGCACTAGTCAAAGCTGCGCTTCTCCCGCGACACAAAGCACTAACACCACTGATCCTTGAAAACTAGCCTCCCTCTCCCAACCGCACAACTACAAGTGTTCAAGCAGTACTGCGACTTCAAACTCACACCCTGCAGTTTGTGGTACAGTACCTTTTGGCTTGGATCGGATTTAGGGCTCAGACAACAACGGCGGAGAAGGTGTGGAAAGTCGCAGGGTTTGGGGTGTTTGGGTCCGGGGGTTTAGAGTGTGGGGATGGCTTCTAGATGCAAGGCCAGGCAGTTTACAGTTTAGGCCTGCCGAAGTTTCGCCTTGAAAGGGTGTCATGCAGGACTTGGGACGCAAATCCCCAAACACCTAAACCTTTTCCTAAGGCTCCATGTGCCCATATAGTATAGGCTTAGGCCTTACAGGGGTTCCTGTACAGGTACTCCAAGGCCGAAGTATATACCGAACCCATCAAGGAGCCTTTAGCGTACCAGGAGCCTCAAGCCAAAAAACCTACCCGAAACCCTAAACCCTAGACCCTAAACCGTAGACCCTAAACCCTAAACCCTAAACCCTAAACCACTAAACCCATAAACCCTAAACCCGAGACCCTGAACCCTAGACTCAGACCCCAAACCCTAAACCCATAAACCTATAGATCTCTGCCGGGCTACAGCTGCTCGACCTTCATGCTGGTTTCCTCGAGGGCCCGAAGGGACACCTGGAGCTCGGCTGGGAATTCTTAATGGTCCAAGTCCTGTTGTAGGATATATATATATATATATACATATATATATATATATACATATTCATGTGTATATACGGGCCTGTATAGTCCCTAATAAGCAACCGTCACCTGAGCAATATGTGTGTGTGTATATATATATATGAATGTGTGTATTCTATGTATATGTATTTATTTCTAATACATAGGTACAACGACCATCAAGGACCCTTGTGGAACTTTTGGAAGAATGTCACAGTCCGTAGATTTTGACATTTTGCTTATGGAGAGGGTTTTCAGGGCTTTCGGGCTTACCTGGACCCCAGAATAATAGCCTTTGTATAGGTGTTGGGCCATCATTTTACCTACTTTTGGGGCTGCAAGTAGGCTTGAAGGGCCAGTGTGGTTCTTACACGCCTGATAGGGCAAAAGTCCATACTTCATCAGAGTGTGATGATCATGTCGTGGTTAGGGCTTACAAGCTTCATGGTTTTGCCCTACGGGCTAAAGTCATGTGATACGTTTTGAATCGTAGGTGACAGAAGGCAAACTCCCGGCAACGTGCTATGTGCCTGCGCCTGCAGCCTTCTATCCGGATCATGCCATCAGTCGAAAGCCTAACGTAGCATAGTGTAGGGCCTCAATAATTAGAATAGGGTTTGCGGGGTTCCTTATTAAATAGTACAATATACCCCCAAACCCTACTCTCATGACTAAGGCCCATATGTTAGAGGAAGGCATACTTGGTACTCGTGTCCGGTCAAAGTGCTGAAAAATAACCTACCCTCAAACACCCTAAACCCTAAACCCTAAACCCTAAACCCTAAACCCTAAATCCATTAAACTGACACCAACTCCAGCTTCCCAACGTTCTTGCGATTCTACGGCCTGCTCCTTGAACTTATTGGTTGTAAGGTTTTAGCTTGCTGTAAGGGCTTAGCTTGTTGCCGTGGCGGCTATAAAGTCTGACATGCTTGAAGGTTTTTTCGCCTTTATGATGTCAAGACCCCGTGTTATCAACATTTCCTCTGCTGCTGAACACTAAGAAATTGAAACTCAGCATTGCTTTCTCGTTCTGAAGTTCTGAACAGAATTTCCCTTACCTACTCAGATCCTCCAGGTAGACCCTGAGCACGCCGTACCGCTATCATTGAATGGAAAATGAACGGACAACCCCAAGCGCGTAAACACAAAACCCTATGAGCCCTCAATCACCCAAATCGCTAAATGCCTTTATAAACCCTACACCCTAAACACCTAAACCCTAAGACCTAGACTCTAAAACCTATACTCTAAACCCCCGAGGACAGCACCTGATGTCGCCGTAAGGGCTGGAGCGCACTTTCGACCTGTGGAACCGTCGTTGAGGTTAGGGGTCTTTAGGGGCCTTTGAGCTATGGCCTCCTTCTAGTGGTTGTTTGTAGGATCCTAAAAAGGAACTACAATGGAGCCTATGGGTAGGGGCACGAGGGGTTTTAGGGCTGAGGAATATCGGGAATTTTTTCCGGGGGGGAGGGGGGGGGAGGGGGTGGAGGTCTTCTGTGAGAGGAATGCTCGTGTTCGACGGCTTAGGGACAGAGCTTGGGGTTAGGACCCAGGGCCTAAGCTGGAGGGTGCAGGCTCGGGGGTTCCGTTTTGAGATCTGCAGCTGAATTTCGGGCTGTTCGAGAATTGTCCTTAAGCGCCGAAACTATGCTGCACTGGGACTCAGTCTCACCCTGCACCATCCACATATCTACCACCGCGAGTGTGTTACCATCGGAGTCGAATCTCACGTAGTCTAGAGAGACCTTCCGGTGGTTGCTGCACAGCGAAATTCTGAAACACACCTGCTTACCTCATCATAGAACTCAAGTCGGCCTAATTGGGTTTAGGGTGCCACGAAACAGAACTCAAACGAAAGGCTCTATAACATATGGGTAGTTGTCAAAAATTATGGTCCCTGTTTGGGGTACCCTAAATCATAGGTGCCGTATTATAATAAGGACCCCCAAAAGGGACCCTAATTTTGACAACCACCCATATAGAACTGGAAGGGCCAAGGCCCTACACAAGACCCGGCATTCCAAAGGGTTTAGGGTTTCGGGTTTAGGGTTTAGGGTTTAGGGAACCTCAACAACGGATTCCCTTTGTCACGGCCCCGGGAAAAGCAAGGCTTCCCGTCTCACGGCTGCACCCAGACCTTGCAAAATCCTTTTTTTATTAAGGAATATACCTGGAATTATATTAAGGATCCTACTGTATCTTAAGGTTTATTCAAGTCTATTCCTGAATTAAAGGATTTTGGAAGGTCTGGGCATATTGAAAGCACAGTAGGATACGCCTCGGTTTGGGATCGGGGGGGGGGGTATCGTTTTGCGCATCCTGGACTCCCCGAGCAACAACTCGCAAAAACATCCACTACATGTAGGACTCTCGTGAGCATGATGCTCAGGAGAAGTTGTTGTTGTTGATGATGGTGATGCCGGTGCGGATTTGATGATGTCGAGACAGAGGATCACTGCAATGCAATGCAGCGAGTGCTACCATCATTGAACATCGTATTTATTGCTAGTGGCTTGACCCCCGCGCCATCTGAAGTTCTCATCTGCCCAAAAGAATTTCAGCCAGAATTACTGTGCATTCAGTGGTGGAAAACTGGATCGTGAAGCTTCCCTAAACCCTAAACCCTAAACCCTAAACCCTAAACCCTAAAACCCTAAACCCTAAACCCTAAACCCTGAACCTGGCCTCACTTTCGAGGTGACGCAGGCGATCCTGAAGCTGACTCGTCTCTCCTGTCGTCGAAGACCCAAAGGGTCCAAGTACTAGTATAGTATATACTTTTGGGGCCCAAATACCTACTAAGTACCTACTATAATAGTACTTGGACCCTTTGGGAGATATTGGCAGTTAGGTGCCGGGCTTCGACTCTATCATCGGCTATGCCTCGGGCTAGTATACCAGCCAGCTGCAGCAAAGAGCAACTGAGGCTCTGAGTGCAGCGCTTAACTACTAGGGTTTAGGGTTTAGGGTTTAGGGTTTAGTAACTACCGGGAGTCTTACTTTTGCGATGGGGTTTCACGGGTTAGGGGCTGGTTCAGGTCTCAAGGCTGTAGAGTATGATATGCGCCCGGACATATTATCCGCCCATATATTCGAGGTTCCCACGCAAAAGCTCTGAAACAGAGTTCATGTCATTCATGAGCTCGAGTCGGGCAGTCAAGGTAGGCACTGCTGTCTCGTTGCGCTTCTGGCTTCACCGCCAGGACATTCATCCGAAGAACTGGGCTTATCCTTCTGATTCTGAAAGAAGCTGGCGAACTCGGGGTCATCCTCACCGAAGATGTGCATCGTCACTGCGCTCGTGTTCGTAAAGCCAAGCGACTTCACACTACGAAATAGGTCTGTCAATGGTGTACCAAGCTTGTGGAAGACAGAGCTAACCAAGCCCTTAAGTTAATAATTAGAATAGGGTTTTGGGGCCCATTATACTACACTTATAATAACGAACCCCCCAAAAACATAGGTAATTATTTAGACCCCTCAATTAGCTTGCTTGAAGTCACAACTTGCAAAATGCCGGTAATCACCGTGTGTGGGCATGCGATCGTCATGCTGCTCCAAGATGGCTACGCCCAAGCGGAGTGACCCCTAAATAGTCAGGGTACACACTTCTTAATTATTCGGTTTTAATGAGACTCCTAAAATAAAAAAGGCAAAAGGGTACTAGTCAGGAGCCAAGTCGTTTCATCCTGTGGAACTGTCGGCTCGCAAAAGGGCCAAGTTCCAGAGCAAAAGCTCAAGTCGAGTCTCTTGCACGTGACCTGACCCCGAAGCTCCTATTGTGTAAGGCTAAACCTTTTTAAACACAACGAGCCCTGACCTGGTCCTGGGATTTGGATCTAAGCTCTCGCCCTCAACCCTACAGCCCTAACTGCCTTAATGACTTATTGCAAAACACTAGACGACGCTACACAGCAACCCTTAATTTCTTTACAGACTTCCAGACACCACAGGCATTCCCGCACCCTCTTCCCAACCCTCAAAAAACGAACAACAACTTCCAGCGCGAACGGAATCCACAGACCCGGAAGCCTCCAGAGAATCGAGTCTTCTTATCTCTCACACCTGACTCGCAAACCCCAATTGAAGGCTCTTGGTTTTCGTGCAGTCGAGGCTTAAGGGTGCGTGGCTTACAGAGTTTTGGTTTTAGGGTTTAGGCTATGATTAGGCGGACTCTTGGGGATATAGACCCTGTCAATAAGGTCCCTTAAAGTGAGCCAAAAGTAGGCGTCAGAAGGGGTACCCTTTCAGGGGTACCCCTAATACTACCTAGGCTCGACTCTGCCACTCAGATGACATCCTGAAAGAGCCCTGCGCACCCCGATTCCACCTTGACCTCCTTCGGCCGGACTGGTCAGCACCTGGGCCGGGTAAATGTAGGGGTATAAATATTTACCAAAACTCTTTTTTTGGATTTCGTATAATGATTACAGCCCGAAAGGCCGATTCTAATTGTATAAGGACCCAATATTGAACAGTTTTGGCTTCGGGGTTAGGGACAGGTTCAGGGGGTTGGGGTTCAGGGTTTTTTAAGGGCTCCTTTAAGGGTTCCTTGAAAGGTTTGGGGCTTTAGGGTTTCGGGTTCAGGGGTTTGGGGTTTACGGGTTTGGCGGTGGGGTTTCGGGCTGGGTTTTTTTTATCTAAGATGCGCTGCCCTAGAATGTAGTACGATTTGCTCGGGTAACGTATTTTATGGCTAGGACCCAAAGATAAGAAGCTAAAGTCAACAACACACTAAAATTCACGGTCTAGGCAGTGAAATTACCGTGGATTCTGTGAGAAATGAAGAGATGCATAACACATTGTCATCTCACTTTGCCGTCGTGGTCAGTGGTCAGGGCGTTGGCGGCGGCAGCAGGAACAATCAAAAAGCACGTTCCTACGTCGCTTACCCTTCCCATACCTGGCCTGCACAGAACACCCAAACCCAAATCCCTGAACCCGGAAACCTAAAGCCTCGAAGCATACCTAGCTAAGCCTGAAACCCTAAACTAAGCACGAAATTTGGCCCCAACGCCTAAAGACGATGCGAAAGGCCTTCTGACACCTCACCCTGCTCACGCACTAGGAACTGCTGCAGCTGGGCAGGGGCGGACGCATGCACCTTCGTGCAGCGCACCTCGTCTTGCACTTGGTGAACTCTTCGACTCTCAGTCTGAAGTTGAAAAATCTGAAGGGTTTAGGGTTTAGGGTTTAGGGTTTAGGGTTTAGGGTTTCTTTCAACCCCAAACCCTTAAACCCCGAAGCAACCTTTAAGCAACTCTCCCGTAAACACTAAACCCCATAGAACCCTTTTTTAGAACCCTAATAGGAGACCCTTAAAGTAGCCCCAAACCCTTAACCGTTAACCCCAAAACCCTTTGAACCCTTAACCCTCCCCTAAGCCCTTAACCCTAAAACCCTAGAAACGCCCTAAAAACCCGTTGAAACCCCCAAAACCCTCAACCCTAAAACCCTAGAGAAACCTCAAAAACCTGTAGGGACCCCTAAACCCTCAACCCTCAAACCCTAGAGAAACCCCCAAAAACCCGTAGGGACCCCTAAACCCTCAACCCTAAAACCCTAGAAATCCCTAAAAAACCCTTGAACCCCCAAACCCTCAACCCTAAAACCCTATAGAAACCCCTGAAAACCCGTAGGGACCCCCAACAAAAAATGTGAGATGCCGGCCTCTTTCTCGAGCTTCGACACCCGGGTCTCCAAACCTCGGATTCGCGTTCAGAAGTTTCGGCGTTTAAGGTTATAGGGTCTTGGGGTTTAGGGTTGAAGGTTGTAGGGTTTAGGTTTTCAAGGGTTTTAGGATTTAGGGCTTTAGGGTTTTAGGGTTTAGGGTTTCGGGTTCAAGATCTAAGGGCTTTGGGATAGAGGGTTCTAGTAGGTATCTATAACAAGTCCTACAAGGTTCAAAACACCCTTAAGTGGATATAGAAATGACCACAAAAACAGTCTCGGCTTCTAGAGGGTTTGTTGAGGGGTTCTGTCACGTTTCTCTGGCTTCTAAGGGGATCCTGAGGGGGTTGGAACGGTTTTAGGGTTTAGGGTCTAGGGTTTAGAGGAATGCGAGAAGGGTACCCTAAACCCTAAAAGGAGTACCCGAAAACCTAAACGATAAGGGTACCCTAAACCCTAAATTTTAGGGTTTAGGGTACCCTTATCGTTGAGGCCCTAACCCAAAGGGTCCTAGGTACTGTTATGGGGGTTACTTTCCCAAATCATAATAACAATTCCTAATATAGAAACCCTACATTCTACCATATAGGTACTTTGGACCCTTTGGGTAAATAAAAGGAATACCCGAAAACATAAACCCTAAAGAAGGAATTCTGTGAAGGTTCTATGGGGTCTCGGCGGAGTGATGTGAGGCTTGAGGCTGCTAGCATGGCTCCCTATAGAGTTGAGGCTTGAGGGTTTAGGGTTTAGGGTTTAGGGCTTGAGGGTTTACTAAGGGTTTAGGGGTGTAGGAGTTTAGGGTTTAGGGTTTAGGGTTTAGGGCTTGAGGGTTTACTAAGGGTTTAGGGGTGTAGGAGTTTAGGGTTTTACAGGGTCCCTAATTCAACTATTATCTGGATATGGCTTTAGAGGGTGTCTATAAGGGCTCGGTCGTGGTTCTATAGCGTGTTAGGGTATGCGGCTTCAGGTGTTTTGCGGTCGATACTTAAAGCGCCATGAGACTCAGCAAGTAGGGCTAGAAGTCACGCAACTCTGAATTTAAAAAGAATAAGGCCCTACACCCCAAACCCTAAACCCCAGGATTTGCAGGGAATGTCTGAATGTTGTTCCTGAGATTTCCTAGTCCTAGTGAAGCAACCACTTCTCCTCCACGGGCATCTGAAGCCTGAGGCGTGTCTACACCCTGAGGCCCAGACCCAAAACCATAAACTAGCACTCCTAAAGATGTCGAAAGTCCCAGTTTCTAGACCCAAAACCTGAACCCTAACCCCAAAGACCTTAAGCCCTGGCCCGTCACAGATCGTAGTTGCAGGCGCTCTGTATTGCAGTCTGTGTCTACGTGTCTCAGTCAAATCTCGGGAGAGCTGAGGTAGTAAGTTCCAGCCTAAACAAACGGCTTTATGTTTCAGTCTGTTGGATCTAGAGACGATGAAATTCTATGTAATGTAGGGGCCTTAAACATTAGGATATGCCTAGAAAACGCAGAATAATCGAAGCAGTGGTTCTGGTGGTTTCACAGAGCGACGCCCAGAAAGTCGGACCGTGGAGACAGAGTTTAGACACTACTGTAGGGTTTAGGTTCAGGGCGTTGAGGAATACCGTGTTAAAAATGGAACGAAGCAGGAAGACTGATTTTGAATACTTTCCTCGGTTTTTGAATCGACAGGTTGGCCTGCCGGGCCCCCGGTTTCAGAACTTACACATCAGGTGTACATCTATTCGTGGCTCTACGGTTACAGGGCCGCCCATGCAGCAACACGTAGGAAGGAAAGAGGTAGGTTTAGGGCTTTAGGGTTTAGGGTTTAGGGAACACGTAGGAAGATATGAAGGTAGCAGTGTAATTACTTGTCATATCAGGTAGCTTCGCTGCAAACTAATATCCAATTGTCGAACGAGCTTCAAACAATTAGCATAGGGGCCTTAATAAGTAGAACAGGCTTGTAGGGTACATTATATACTAAATTATACTATATTTTCGAATTAGGAACCCCGACGATAACCCTGTATTACTGTAGGTTTCACGAAATCAAAAGGGTCCCGAGAGTCCAAAGCCCATCGCGTGTTCCTAGAACCACTAATTCTGTACTAAAGCGCAGACCCTAAACAGGGAATTGGGTATCTTGTTCGGGATTGAGTTTGTATTGGTGTTTCTTGTGCGCCAGGACGAAAGCTCATTAGAAGCCATGTGGGGTTAGGCTGTGGAATTTTTGGGCTTGCCATGCAAGTATAGGGGTGTAGGGACCCTAAATCCAAAAACCCTAAACCCAAAGCCCCTAAACCCTAAACTCCTAAACCCATAGACCCTAAACCCTAAACCCTAAACAGGGGGCTTCTGGGTTTGGGTTGAAACGTTCTCGAGAGACTTTGGGGACTCTTTTGGATTTAGGGCTTAGGGAATTTAGGGCTTAGGGAATTTAGGGTTAAGGGAATAGGGAATTTAGGGTTTAAGGAAGTCAGGGTTTATTAAGTTAGGGTTTAGGGTTTATCGAAACCATCGCAATCCCCCTGCTCCGCTCGGAACATCCGAATCTGCAGACTAGCCTTGGTCAAAGGACCAGAGGGCAGGTCCGAATTGAGTGTGCATGTCCCTGCCGCAGCAAGTCGGCACATGTGTACAGAGAGAGAGAGAGAGAGAGATATATATATATATATGTATATGTGGGAGTTTCCGAATATAAGGGGACCATATTTTGGGGGTCCTTATAATAAGGATCCTACTATTGAGGGTGCTATAATAGGGTCCCCTATTTTCGGAAACCCCCCATATGTGTACATCTATACAAACAAGTACATATACATACACACGCACATGCATACACGCACACATGCAAGCTTACAAAAATACATGCAGACATACATCCATACCTACATACATACAGACAGACTGACAGACATACATACATACATCTTCACATATACATACATGCACATACATATACACATACATACACATACCATGCATACAGACAGACAGACAGACAGACAGACAGACAGACAGACAGACAGACAAACAGACAAACAGACAGACAGACAGACAGACAGACAGACAGAGAGACAGACAGACCTATGTGCCTACATACCTGCATACGTACTTACTTCTTTCCTTACATACATACATGCATGCATACATACATGCACGCAT
>CAJNDV010031850.1:0-12440 GCA_905221635.1 Symbiodinium sp. CCMP2456 | reverse complement strand
AATATTGCCCTTTACTTATGAGCTATCCCATAAAAATTGCCTGAATATCAATAACGCGTTAGGTATGTGTCAGCTCATGAGTCTCATGAGATATTGGTCACATAATTCGTATCACATGACAAGCGACATCAATAATTTATGAATATCAAACACCAGGCGATTTCGAAAATTACTACGTATCTCTTACAACGGTAGTTCGATGTTGAAGAACACGAAAACGGTAGATCCATGGGGGGGGTACCATACATATATATGTCTGTATTTCCTTATTTATCTATGTGTTTGTATATGTATGCACAAAAAATGCACAAATAGTTACATACATACATACATACACACATACATACATACATGCATGCATGCATGCATAGGCAAGTCTACATGTACATATACAGCAACAGACCCAACCCGCGTCGAATACTCGACCTCAATCTTCGCGCCGTAAAGGAGTACTGTTCATTAAGAGAAGCCCTTAACGACTAAGCTAACGCGACTACTATCGGGTCAGGGGACTTAGCAAGTTCTGAGTCAACAGTTATAAGGAGTGACGAATTCATTCCTGCACCTCTGCTTATGACCCTCTTATACCAATTCCCTTGAGCCTCCAGGGTTTAGGGTTCCTAAAGGGTCATACCCACCCCTTGTTGAAGGCATCTAGTTTTATGGTTAGGATCTGCCATATAAAAAAATAGGTAAACAAAAAGGTAGGGTCTGACCCTATAGGTTTAGGGTAGCCTCCAAGGACACATCTCTCCAAGCCCCGCACCGGCACTGAGGGCCTCAAGGCGCTGGAAAGCTTCCACTCGGGCAGTGGCTTTACCTGAGATGTGAGCGCTTGAGTCAACGCTTGAGGGTGTAGCGCGATAGAGTGTATGTATGTGTATCTGTACATGTGCATTTACATATGTATATATATATATATGTTGCCAACAGGGGTTTGTAATTCAGGGTATAAGGACAGTGTCAGGGCTAAAAGGCAAAAGACACGCCACAGCTCTACTATGCCAGCATCGATCCCCAAACAATGACAGAGCACGCAATATCGCCGAAGGTACCTGGACAACCACGACGGCCACGAGGACTAAGACGATCAGGACCACCACAACGACCACCACCAAGACCACGAGGACCACCGGCGCGACCAGGACGGACCGCCACCGGCCCGGTGGGGATCTGAGGCACTTGGAGCGTCTTGAAGACGCCGAAGCTTGTCCGAGGCTGCGGCGGAAGCGCGATTTTGCACCGGGACACGCGCCGCAAAACAGAAAACGATGGATTGTGGGGGAGCCGGAGCACGATGGTTGAATGCGGAAACACGAGTCGCAGTCAACGTGGGCACGGCATTGTGGGGAGCACGAGTGTTGAACGCGGGGACACGATTCACGGCCAAAACGTGCATCGCATTTTAGCGGGAGCACGATACTCGGGATGCGGAAATGACCAGGACCGCATGGTGGAGCAGGCCGTGAAGTGTCAATGTGGCCCTGCTAGGATTTGAGGCACTTCGAGCGTTTTGTGAGTAACCCCACCACCCCCCACAAAAATCGTCCCCGGATGCCGAAAAAACGCAACTTTCGACATTTCGAGCGTGTCAAGGCCAACATTCAGCCAGGGTACTAGAAAGAACCGCTTGTGCCCTGAGGATGCGGCCACAGCCAGATTGTGCAAATAACGGGACTCTATAACATATGCACCGCATCACTGCGGAAGCCGCGGAACCGCCTGGTGCACCTCCACGCAGACACTGACCGATACCTCCCCACACTTCTCGAAAGAAGCCCCTCCCCTAAACCCCATAACCCGAAAGCCTTATAAACCCCAAAGTCATACCCGAACCCTCCAGGTACCTACTAAAAAGGTGCCCTAGTGGCTCTAGTACCCTATATGGTAGGCACCTGGGGGGGTTAGGATATGGGAGTTTCCGAATATACGAGGTACCTTATTTTTGGGGTCCTTATAATAAGGATCCTATTATTTAGGGTACTATATTAGGGCCCCTTATTTTCGGAAACCCCCATATAGTGCTAGCAGACTGGCTGCACGGTCGCGTCGGATCGCTGCGGGCTTTGGAGTTTCGGGTCATTCGCGGAGCTTTCGGGACCACTGTAGCAATATCCTCAACTCAGGGTTTGGGTCGTTTAGGGGTTTGGGGTTTAGGGTTCAGGGGTTTGGGTTGTTTAGGGTTTAGGGGTTTAAGGGTTTAGAAGTTTAGGGTTTTGGACATCTGGAGTTTTGGGTGTTTCGGATGTGATTTGAGCTCTAAGCCCCGAAGGCGGAAGAAGGAAGCACATCTCCGTCGCCAAAGTTGATACCAAGGAAGCTGTGGAACTTAAGTATGTCGTTTAGAAGCTGCAGATGTAAGATTTAAACGAAAGTGCTACGGCTTTCTATACTGGCACGGTTGTAGTGAAGCCTAAGGAATAATATCAAGCACACCCAATGTTCAGAAACCAGTGTACGACCCAGCCCACCGTCAAACCCGACACTTTGCTGGCCCCTTGGACGTCGGTTTCATTAAACCACCACGAAAGAAATCTTAATACTGAGGTTTAGGGCTTAGGTTAAGCCCTAAATCCGAAACCAAAAATCTTCCAACCCTTGAATGTGGACCCAGATTAATACACCTCCCACCTCCAAGGTGGCTATGATAAGGCTCCACATCTTATGGCCCTTCCAGTAAAGGGGTTTTACTGATCAAGAGTTTACAAACCTCCGTGCTCCCACGCTGATCGGTGACCGCTTAGTAGAGCTCTGCGACCGTATATTACCTGACGTGAAGCAACTGGGTTCTTTGTACTCATATCCCCATACCAAAACACAAACTCAAAAGGAGCCTTACATGCACTCGCCGGAACATCCGAGGTGCTGCACACTGCAAGGGCCTTATGGAAATCAGCTTCGGGGGAACTTCGGTAAAGGATCTTCGGGTGAAGGGCTACCTACTACCTAGCCTGTCTTTTGCGATATGATCCACGAAGAGCAAAGCACTTATAGCCTTCTCAAGCTATATTTCCCCTAAACCCTGAACCCCAAATTATAGGTTTTGCTGGGTCCGGTAGAGTGTGATATGGACTTCAGGAGCTCCACCATACAGCCTTTGGAAACCTACGGCTTTAGATTCCAGACAGTGTGAACATGGCAACCCAAACCCTAAATTCTGAAACTTAAACCTTAAACCGCTAAGCCTTCACCCCACACACCCAAGCCCTCAATGAGAACTGCGTTCTTGTTAAGACAGTGAGCCTGTTATCATAAAGACCCGATCGACATTAATACCCACTTTGCGGAAATTTCAACGAAGCTCCTTAACAAGAAACTCGATTAATGTCCTGGCTCGAGATGTTGGATACTGTCGGGCCCCTCTACCCCCCGAAAAACAACAAGCATTAACTTTAAACTGATGAGTCCTGAAGAAAATATGTTGATTGTATTCAGCCTTCGATGTTAAACAAAGCCTGTTCCCGTAACATGAAACCGTATGCCCGAACTGCTCAACGCCTGGCGCTGTACCCTTTAGCACCTCGATCAACAGCCGAGTCCCTCAATCCCAATTCACCTCCCCAGTACTTCCGCGGATTCACCGAGAAAAAGTTGCCTGCATGCTCTGGAAGACGATCCCCGAGAGCACGGGGTGGCTGCAGGGCTTCCGGCATGAAACCTCAATCGAGAGTTCCATTTTATAAAGACTTACACGGCCCTGTGAACTCTTGAGGTTTGCAGTCTCATAGCAATACTTGTTTGAGATTGTAGAAGAATAGGCAGATTGCTTGGGCTCGAAGGATTGAAGCTTAGAGACCTCAGCAAAGACCCCAAGTAAGGTTTAAATAGGGTTTACTGACTTTTTGGGTTTTTAAAAAGTCTGTAAAGCCTGTATAAACCTAGGGTTTGGGATGCTTCCGTCCACGTGCAACCTCGGAGCGAGATTGGGCTGGCTCTGACAACTACTGCCCTGACGGTTTAGGGTTTAGGGTTTAGGGGCACCACATGCAACCACAACACGCAGCTCCTTCACAATCCACAATAGCCAGCCCAGCGCCGACGAAGTCGAAGCCCAAGGCAACTGTTCTTAGCAACTTAACTCACCTAGGTAGGTTAACGGTTAGGACGTCCTTGACATGGGACCCTCGTCAAGCTCGGTGTCGCTATCTGGGTTTATCAAGGAACCAAGTTGATGATTGAGGCTCTACCTCAGGTGTTCCCATGCTCTGGAAGCTATATTAAGCACAACGGCAGTCCCACTCAAAGCTCACTCGCGGGATTGCGGGTTTAGGGCTTAGGCCTTGGCGATGCTTCGTAAGTCCATGCAAAAGCTTTAAACAAGTAGACCCCCCATCTCTCTCTCTCTCTCTGTCTCTCTCTCTCTATATATATATATACATATCTCATCAATCTCATCATCATCCTCATCATCATCACCGGTGCTGCGGGGTCTTCAGCTTGTTCATGTACAGTGGCATCCTGTCCGAGGGCCCCTGGTCCCCCGCACCCAAATCGAAAGCCTTCGCTCTCATGGATGCTAAGATGGACCCAGCTTGAGTGGGGTTAGCCTGCAGCCACGCCATCAGCTCATCAAGCGTTTGCTGTTGTCCCTGCTCCAGGGTGGTCTGCGCTGCCTTCCGCAACATTGACTCTGTCTCGGTTAAAGCATCTTTCCCGTTTCTCCCCATCTGGTGAGACATGAACATGCAACCCCTTCACACGGAGCTGACAGGATCTGATTTATGTTGCCACGCTAGACCCCCGTGCAACCTTTCGCCACCTGAACTTGTTACATCTCTTCTCGCTGGAAGAACGGTTCTTTGCCTTAGCCGCCACCTTCTTCATTCTTCATGAAGTTTCTTCATTATTCATGAAGTTACTCCATTCTTCATGAAGTTTCTCATTCTTCATGAAGTTTCTTCATTCTTCATGAAGTTTCTCATTATTCATGAAGTTTCTTCATTCTTCATGAAGTTTCTCATTCTTCATGAAGTACTGGTATTGAGCTTCGGAATCAGGATTCTTGTAATGGCTCTGCAAGGCTTCTATGGGGCATTACAGGGTCGATCAAGCCTGTTTCCAGACCTCACTTGGAGGATCATGGGACATAAATACCTTAATTGGGGTTATAAGTCGTTGTAAGCATAAGTAGTTACCCTAAATAACAACCTTAGTTACCAAGTCCCATGATTCAAGCAGAACTTCATAAACGCCTGCCTTCAACCCAGAGAATTTCAAGATGCTCCCAGCATCCCGCAGGCCCCTGTTTAGGGTTTAGGGTTTAGGGTTTAGGGTTTAGGCCTGAATTGCTAGTTTTCGCCTAAAACAGCGTACGGTTCCCATGTGATTAGGGTTACGGCCTCAGGGTTTTGGTGTGTAGGGTTTAGGGTTTAGGATTTACAGAATCTTGCAGACCTCAAAACCCTCAACCCACTCCAAATCTCCAGATCGCCGAGACCCTAAAATCACTTTCAGTACTCGTTTCCACAGTCCGGGGCACCACTTGGTTGTCCGCCCGTCACAGCCAAGCTATTCACCTGGCACAGTCGTGGTTCACTACTTTCAGTCTAGTGCTGAGAATTTCCGTTTGGGGCTTACGCTGCGAAGGACAAGAAATCTTCTGGGCTTCGGGCAGCTTAACATTCGAGATTGAAGTGGGATTTAGAGATATCGAGATACTGTTGATGATATAAGTCCTGCATTGCCTGAAGGACCCTAAACTGTGGGAATTATGGTATAGGCCGTATTGCTGGTATATGGGATACAGAAGCCACAGATCGCAATGTTCGTGTGGATTCCAGCGCGGAGTTTGGATATCGCTGGGTTCAGGCTTCTACCCAGCACGCGACCTGAACATGTAATATAGGGGCCTTAATAATTCGAATAGGGTTTTGGTGTCCTTTATCGTACAGTTATAATCAGGAACCCCCGAAATAGTACTAGTATTTATTTGGGCCCCTGCATTAGCCGCTACATCTGAAACTGCTCCAGTCTATATCCTAAGTCCCTAAATCCCCAAGCGGCCCTACCCCCCCTCCCCGGAACCTTGGACCCTTAGAAAACCCTTACCGCTTAACCCTGCGCTACATAGTAACTTTACCCTAAGCCCTCAGCTACCTACTAGATAGGGCTTTAGAGGCTCTAGCACCCTACATTGGTAGGGACCTCTGGGGCTAGGATTAACCCCAACATGATCCTGGTAAAACCTGGTAAGCGCATTCACTTGCAAACCCCTCCACCTCCCGGAAGCTCCAAGGCTGCAAGCAAGAACCAGCTCAAGCGCTTTGCTGAGTCGGATGACGAGCTCTTGGTTTTGGAGAGTGATTTGTTGCTTTTCCGTGCTGATCTGCGTTCTGGTTTGAGGAGTGTCTCGGGTTTCGGATGAATGGTATGTGTACGGTCATGGTTTCGGTATTCATGAGTCTGTCTGCGGCTTTACGAGTTTAGAGGTTTGGGTATGCACCGTGTCCCCACTGCCACACGCACATAGAGACTGCAAGGGAACACCTTAGCCATAGTAGAGAATTTAGTCTGTATGCTGCTGGTCATACTGTATGCATATGCAACACAGCGTGTCGTATAATACACCTACCGGTACCTACCTCTCTACATGCCAACTTGCCTACCTAATTACCTACCTCACTGCCTATACCTAGCTCGCCTGCATACTTACCTAGTTACATGACATATCCACATACCCATACACTTAAGAACATACATACATGCAGACGTAAGGACGAAAGCATGCACATTCCAAACAAACATGCACGATCGCACACGCCTTCATACACAACACCACACATACACATGACACGACATGCCATGACATGACATGGCATCGCAGGACAGGGCATGACATAGCACAGCACAGCATGGCATACCATTGCATAACATGTTACATAGGAGAACAGAGCAGAATATGCCATAGTATACCATAACATGACCTGGCATAACATAACATTATATAGTATAGTTAACTCAAAACTGTACAGCAAAACAGAGCACAGCAATACATGACTTCATATAAAATTTAAGCACAGACATTGAACTTCATAACATTGCATTTCATTTCATTGCATAGCCAGCCATGACATGCAACAAGTCACCCAACATGACATAACGCACCATACCATACCATACCATACCATACCATACCATACCATACCATACCATACCGTTCCGTACCATACCATACCATAACATACAATACCGTACCGCACCAGGCCGTACCATGCCATACACTGATCTGCCATGCCACGCCATACCATAAAATACCATAGCATTACTTTGCCATTGCCTTACATGCATCCATGCATCCCTCTGCAATCACACCTACCTACCTACCTACCTACCTACCTACCTACCTACCTACCTACCTACCTACCTACATATGTTCCTCGCAGTATATATGTATACAGACACACACACACACACACATGCACACATGTGTACATCCTGATGCCATTCTTAACCCCTTACTGACGCCGCTAAAGCCTAAACCCTGAACCCAGGAGCATCGCCAAGCCCACGAATCACACTGCGAAGGCCGAACCTGCAGCTGCAACGTGCGGAGCTCTTCTAAAACCAGCTCTGCCTCAAGCGCAAGGTCGGGGGATACTGGAACTTAGGCTTTTGGGCTTAAGGGCCCTGGGGGTTTTGGCTTCAGACGTCGAGGGTGTAGGGTGCAAAATGCAGGGCTTGGGTTTTTAATGTATATAGGAGCCTGAATAACTACCAATACTATTTTGGGGGGTTCCTTCTTATAGTTATAGTATATTGGGCCCCAAAACCCTGTTCTACTGATTAAGACCGCCCCTACATTAGGGTGTTCAGGGCTCGAGGTCCGCCACAGTCTTTTGGGAAGGCGTAATGTCACTGCAAACTTGCGGCCGATAGCGAACCCAGACCTCCCAATACCCGTTATAAATTGAGGGTTTAGGGTTGAGTGTTTAGGGTTTAGGGTTTAAGAATATACCTTAAATCATAATATTAAGGCCCCTATAATTTAAGGCCTATTTCTTATTTAAGGGGTATTGGGTTCTCTGGGCTCGCCTGGACTCTCGCAGCCAAAACCGCAAACCTCAACATGAAATCCTGCCCATCTGCTGGTCAAGGGGCTTCAATGGTTGCGAATACTCCTCCTTAGGGCTACCTAAGACAAGCAATTCATAGACCCTGAATGACGCAACAACTTTTGTTGTTGATTGTTAAGGTGTCCATTTCATTTTGTAGATTTGGGAGCAGAGCCATGCATATGTACCTGCATATGAATCTGCGAAAGTTCCAAAAATTACAACTTGTCATCTGCACTCCTGCTTTTACATAAAGACTTGTGTATAATGTGTACATAATATATATATATATATATGTGTAAATATACATGGGTGGAGTCACACCCCACGTCATATCCCACTAAGAGAACGTGCAACATGGTGTGGTTCCTGCGGAATTCCCGCTACATGTAGATGCCCAATATAGGGGCCTTTATGACTATAAAGGGTGTTGAGGTATATTATACTATAACTATCGTAAGGGACCCCTCAAATAGTATTGGTCATTATTTAGGCCCCTATATTACGCCTCGGCTCAACTTTTCAGGTTTCCCAAAGGGCGTAAGCCCAGAGCCCCCAGACTGCAACGCTCGAGCTAGGGTTTAGGGTTTATGGTTTGGGGTTTCCATTTCCATCCAAAAACACCCAAACCCTAAAACACATCAACAAAAGCGCGACACCGCCCTTGGCAACCCCTAAGCTAACCCCAAACCTCAACCCTAAACCCCTAAACCCCTAAACCCCTAAACCCCTAAACCCCTGAACCCGAAGCCCTTAAACCCTAAACCCTAAACCCTAAACCCTAAACCCTAAACCCTAAACCCTAAACCCTAACCCTAAACCCTGAACCCTACACCCCCTAAAAATCCTAACCCCGAACCCCCCCTGCCCCCGAAGAGACGAAAGCAACGCACCCCCACCCAGGAGCGGGTCAGGCGACTCCCTGGAGAGGCTCCCCAACTATTCGAGCAGGGCTCCTTTATTAGGGTTTAGGGTTCAGGGGTTTAGGGTTTAGGGTTTAGGGTTGCAGTAGGGGCCTATGAAGGTCCAAGAAAGGTGCCATAAAAAAAACCCTGAACCCCAAACCCTAAACTCTGAACCGTGGCTCTGCTATGAAGGTCCAAGAAAGGTTCCATAAAGGTAGTTTTTTTTTTTTTTTTGTGGGGGGGCGGGGGGTTCAGGATTTGGGTTGATTCCTAGGAGGAGGTGAATATATAGTGCCTAAATGGGAGTTTCAGAAAATACGGGGTACCTTCTTTAGGGGTCCTTATAGTAAGGATCCTACTATTTAGGGTACTATATTAGGGTCCCCTATTTTCGGAAACCCCCAAATAAGTACCTTAACTATGTTTTTGGGGGGTGTCATATTTTAAAGTTGTAGTACAGTATGGTTAAAAATCTATTCTGATTATGGAGGCCCCAACATTAGTCGAGCTTAAGGGTTACGACTATCAATCAGGGTGTTTAGTATAGGGGCCTTAATAATTACCTGTACTATGTTGGGGTTCCTAATTGTAATAAGATTAGAATATATCTCAAAAACCTATTCTAACTATTAAGGCCCCTTCATTATACATAAGGGTTCCATAAGGTTTACTATTATCAACCAGAGTTATTATACATAAGGGTCCCTTTGAAAGGGTTACGATTATCAAGCAGGATTTTTATGTATAAGGGTTCCATAAGGGCTACTACTGTCAGGCAGGCTTATTATACATAAGGGTTGCTTTGAAAGGGTTGCGAGTATCAATCAGGTTTTTGTTTTATGCATAAGGGTTCCATAAGGATTACGATTATCAACCACGGTTATTATACGTAGAACTCCGTGTAAAGAGCCAGGACTTTTATTTGGGGTTATTGTACAAAAGGTTTCCATAAGGGTTTAATGTAAGGGGCCTAGGCCAAACTTTGCTGTGTCGTTTTTGGTGTTTGGGGCTAACCCTAAACCCTAAACCCTAAACCCTAAACCCTGTGTCGTTTTTGGTGTTTTGGGGCTCTCTGGGGTTTAAGATTTGAGGGCCGATTGGGTTGTTTTAAGGGGTCGGATTTTAGATGGGCTTCGGGCTGAGGGTGCATGCCGTATAGGGTTTAGGGTTTAGGGTTTAGGGTTTAGGGTTTAGGGTTTAGGGTTTAGGGTTTAGGCTAACTTCCCTCCTGGATGGTTTTTTGATTTTGAGTGGCTTATGGCCTTTGGGTTTGTCCGGCGTTCGGGCCTTTTTGTTCTGGCTTCAGTCAGGGTTTCATACTGCCTGTAGCGTGTTATAAGTGGTTTACAGAACTGTTGAAGGGTTTCGGGGATGCGAACCTTCTGATATCAAAGGCAGCTACAAGACTAGCTAGGACCATAAGTTGATATTGACACTCGTGCCACACAGCCACATGTAGTCCTCTACGCATGATCATTGTAGCAGATCCTATATATATATATATATGTTTATATTCATATACACCCACACAGGAGTTTGGCTTTACCCTAAACCCTAAGCCCTACACTCCTGAACCCTATAAACCCCAAACCCCTAAAGCCCTGAGCCCGAACTTATCTCGAGCCAGGCGGCCTTCGTTGCCTACACCTCCAGCACGGCCGCCGCCATCTCCCAAGGGAGGAATGCCTCTCGGACTCTCTGAGCCCTAAACCATAAACCCCTAAACCCTAAACCCTAAACCCTGAAACCCCAAAGCCCCGACCTAAACCCTAAACCCTAAACCCTAAACCCTAAACCCTAAACCCTCTCGGACTCTCTGAGACATCCCGGCTCATGCAAATTTGCGGGACCAGGGCTGTGGTTTAGGGTTCAGGAGTTCCTTTAAAGGGATCTATAAGGGTTCGATAGAGGAATCTATAAGGGGTTCAGGGTTTAGGGTTTAGGGTTTAGAGTTCAGGGTTTAGGGTTTAGGGTTTGGGGTTTTTGGTTTAGGGTTTAGGGTTTAGTAAATTTAGGGTTTAGGGGTTTAGGGGTTTAGGGTTTAGGGTTCGGAGATTTAGGCGGGGTTTCGGGCTTAGGGTTTAGGATCGTGGAGACCTGGCACAAGGGAAGGATCCGAGCCGAGCCTGAGCATTGCTCCCTTGAGGGTCTCTCGGCTCTAGGGCTTAGGGTTCCTTTAAAGGGATCGATACGGGGTGTAGGGCTTTAGGGGTTTTTAAGGGTTTTAGGGTGTAGGGTTTAGGGTGTAGGGTTTAGGGCTTTAGGGCTTTAGGGTTTAGGGTTCAGGGTTTAGGAATCTCAGTCTGTCAATCACGCCCTCAGTCGTCGACAACTTCAGTATCCACCTGTACCACCACAGACAGCCATGATGCTAAACCAGCTGCAAGCAATGCAGTGCAGTGACGACAAGTGATCATTTTCCCAGGATGCCTTACGCAGAACCTCTGCTGCCAACGGCCACGTCGGCCACGTTTACCCTAAACTGATCCCTAAACCCTAAAGCCTGTAAAATTTAGGCCCTCAGCTCCTAAACCCCAACCTTAACCCGAAACCCGGAAACCCCAAAACCCGAAGCCCAAAAGCCATCGTTAGATCAAGGCCTTGCTTAGCGAAGACGGTCTGATCTGCATCTTTCCCCTAGAGGTCCAAAAGACCGAATTCGTAAGTACCTGAGTTTAGGATCGTAGCCTTGTAGATTGGGAAGGGGCCCCAAATCCTAAACCCTAAACCCTAAAACGAGTTTGTGGTACTCCGCTTTCGGGCCGGCCACGGCTCACATTTTGACCCCTTGCCTGCTGCCCGAGGAGTCCGGAGGGACTTGCCCTCAGCCCTTGTCACGGTTTTGGGTTTAGGGGTTTTGGGTTTAGGGGTTCAGGGTTTCAGGGTTCTGGCCCCCCCCCCCCCCCCCCCCCGACCACCTGAAGTACTCGTTTTGTGACCTCGGGGCTGTGCCGTCACAGAAGCCGAGCCGAGGACTTTGCCGCCCCCAGTGCCACCGATGAGGAGGCACGATGTTCTGAAAAGGAAGTTGCACTCTTGCGGTAATTGTTGTGCACAGCGAAGCATCGCTAGCTGGTTTGCTTCTGGACAGTCTGTGAGAACTCTTGATACCGTGACTATGATTACCGTTAGCATTGCTACTGCTGTTTTTTCTACTACTACTACTACTACTACTACTACTACTACTACTACTGCTACTACTACAACGACGACGATTGCTACCACGATTGCTACTGCTTCTGCTGTTGCTGCTGCTGTTACCTCCACACCGGAAGCCCCGAAGTTTAGGCCCTGAGCCCTGAAGCTTTAGTAATACCGTAAACTTAGTGTTTAGGGCTTGGGGGCTTCGGTTTTAGGGGTTAGGGCTTTGGGCTTAGGGTTTAGGGTTTGCGGTTTAGGGTTTAGGGCTTCGGGGTTTGGGTTTAGGGTTTGCGGTTAGGGTTTAGGGGTTAAGGTTTAGGGATTAGCGTCTAGGGTTTAGGGT
>CAJNDV010031849.1:30337-45253 GCA_905221635.1 Symbiodinium sp. CCMP2456 | reverse complement strand
TGGCCAACAATTCGTGGTTTATGGCCGACAATTCGTGGTTTATGGCCAACAATCCCCGGGGCCAACTTTGGCCAACAATTCGTGGTTTTTGGCAGGCCCCCGGCGCCAACTTTGGCCAACAATTCGTGGTTTTTGGGAGGCCCCCGGGGCCAACTTTGGCCAACAATTCGTGGTTTTTGGCAGGCCCCCGGACCCCAGAACCACGAAGAGCTTAAGGTTTATATTACTATATGAAAGAGAGGTTTCGGGTTTAGGGTTAAACAAAACGAATTTTCTGTTTCAAATGTTATGGGATTCCTGAGTGGGTGGGTACTATGTCTAGATTGTGAAAGTTATTGTAATTAAAATTGCTCGATCCGGAGCTGCTGAACCCTAAACCCTAAACCGAACCCCAAACCCTAAATCCCTGTACCCCTAAACCCTAACACTTCCTACATTACCACAGCAGGGGGTTTCCGAAAATAGAGGACCCTAATATAGTACGTTAAATAGTAGGATCCTTATTAAGGACCCTAAAATAAGGTACCCCTATTCTCGGAAACTCCTATATTAGAGCTTGACAGCTTGGACGTGTATTTGGGAACCTTTCCTTGTGAAGTCCTAGGGGGCCGTGCCGTTGCGGAAAAGGGTTTAGGGTTTAGGGCTTAGGGTTTAGGGTTTAGGGTTTAGGGTTTAGGGATTTAGGGTTTAGGGTTTAGGATATAAAGGGTTTGAGAAATGGCCCCTAAACACTAAACACCAAACTCGGAAATGGCTGGAGATCTGGCGCCTGCCACCTGCTTTTGTGGGTCCTCTTCCAGACCTCAGGACAAGGGATCTCAGAGCCTCTGTCTACAGCGAGCTTCCTTCTCTTTGCCATGCTGCTGTTGTTTGCGGTACGATCAGCACAGCTCGAACCAACGAAGTCTTCTGCAGCCTTCACATCCCTCATTCCGCAGATGAGAGATCCTGGAAAGCGTTGACAGATGTCTTTGATGGACATAACAAGCAGGACTTTTATTGAGCACGTCCAGAATTTCCGGTCCGGCAAAGTAAACCTGTCATCTTCTGCAAGCTTCTCATGGAGAAGAACCTTACCGTCTTGCAGCCTTGCGCCCTCAACCAGAATGAAGAGTGCTATCCATTATGAAGGCCCCTATATTAGACCACAAACCCCTGCATCGTAAGAACCTAACCCTAAACCCTAAATACTAAAACCCAAAACCCTTAACAGTTTAGGGTTTAGGGTGCCCTTTAATCCCCCTAAACCCTCAACCCCAAAGCCCTAAACCCTAAACCCAAAACCTAAACCCTAAACCCTAAACCCTAGACACAAAACCCTAAACCCTAAACCCTAAACCCTGAACCCTAAACCCTAAACCCTAACCCCCAAAATGGTAAACCTTCTCCAATGAAGGCCGACCGACTCGAACCCGAGGCCTAGAGGCTCCAAGAAACAAAGGATCTAGGGTCTGGGATTTAGGGCTTTGATTTTTGGGTTCTAGGGTTTAGGGTTTGGGTTTAAGGTTTGGGGCTTTGATTTTGGAGTCTGGGATTTACGGCTTTGATTTTAGGGTCTAGGGCTCAGCGCTTTAGGGTTTAGGGTTTAGGGCTTTGACTTTAAGGTCTGGGATTTAGGGCTTTGATTTTAGGGTTTAGGGTTTAGGGGTTTGGCTTTCGGGTTTAAGGTTTGGGGCTTTGGTTTTAGGGTTTAGGGTTTATGGGATAGGGGATAAGGGTATGAGGGTTTGGAATGATTTCGGGGCTTAAGGATTTACGGGTTAGGGTTTAGGATTTCAGCGTGTTGGGCTTAGGGTTTAGGGTTTAGGGTGCTAGGGTTTAGGGCTGTGCGGTTCGAGCGTCCGTTCCCTAGGTATTTTTGTGTGATTGTAAGTTCCTTAAATATAGGGTTTGGGGCGTTGGCTGTTTGCCTTGATGGTTTAGGTTTAAGGCTTTCGGCTTGTAGGGTTTAGAGTTTAGGGTTAATTGTACCGGTTCAGAATGCAAAATGACGAACAACAACAGATCTGAGTCCTTGATGGCTCGAACTGGAGAGCTTTTTAGGGGCGCCATAACCCAGACAAAGCAAGAACAAAACCCTTAAACCTTAGACCCTAAACCCTGCAGCCGGGGTGCTTCCGGTGAGGTGAGTCCACCTGACAGCCCCGAAGCACTGTAGGGTTGAGGGTTTAAGGTTAGGGTTTGGGGTTAGGGTTTGGGGGTTTAGGGCTTAGGGTTTAGGGCTCAAGCCCAACTCCTACAAAGCCCCATGAACACCTCAAGCAGCCGAACCCAGAACATACCCAATAAACGCCCAATCTGCACAATTCCTACGTCTGGGACTTGGAGACCAACCCTCATAACAAGCACCCACGGTTTAGGGTTTAGGGTTTAGGGTTTAGGGTTTAGGGTTTAGGGTTTAGGGGGCTCTGCACAAAGCCGTAGCCTACGTCAGGGATTGGGCCATAGTGCCGCATCTGTGAACTTTATGTTTATATACCCTGAACCCCAAACCGTAAACCCTCAGCTTTAGAGGTCATAGTGGGTTGGCTCTATGATTCTATCAGGAATCCTAGGGTTTAGCGTTTACGGTATCAGGAATCCAAAACCCCCGGTCCCTCAAGCCTAGCCCAGAGTTTTCAAGGCATCGTGATGAGTTGCGAAAACGATGATCTTATTATGCAAAACTCAAGTGTAGTTTCGACCCTAGGGTCGCAGTTTTGCGTCGTGCTTGCAGTGCCTTGCAGTTTCCTGGCAGCTGTAGCCTTCAGTTTCGTTGCAATCCAGACCCAGGCGCACCAGTGCACCAGCCATAGAAGCCAATGTAGGGGCCTTAATACTTAGAATAGGGCCTTGGGGCCCAGTATACTATACTTATAATAAGGAACCCCCAAAATAGTATAGGCACACTCCTAAACCCTAAACCCTAGACCCTACACCCTAAACCCTAAACCCTAGTATGCCAATACAGTGGCCGCGGGTCTGCCATGGCCGCGCTGCTCTGCTGCTGGAGAAGATGGGCCAATTGGGCGCAGCGCTGAGCGATCAGATGTCGGATCATTACTTAAAGGATCATGGGACTTAGTAAGTAGGGTTATAACTAAGGTAGCTATACTTATAACCCCAATTAGGGGACTTATAACCTTACTTTCTACGTCCCATGATCCTCCAAGTAGACCCTAAACCATAAACCCTAAACCCTAAACCCTAAACCCTCGAGATTGGAGGCTGGCCCGGGCCCCTAAACCCTAAACCCTCAACCCGCGCGGCTGCCCATAGTCATCTGGGTAGTTGTCAAAATTATGGTCCCTTTTGGGGTACCCTAAATAATAGGTGCCGTATTATAATCAGGACCCCAAAAGGGACCATAATTTTGACAACTAGTCATCCGAGTCTTCTTCACCACCGGCCTCTTCGCCTCCGCCAGTCTTGGCTGCAGAAAATAAAGGGTTTAGGGTTTAGGGTTTAGAGTTTAGGGTTTAGGGTTTAGGGTTTAGGGTTTAGGGTTTAGGGTTTAGGGTTTAGGGGGCAAAGACCATCGGCCATGCTCAATGGGCGAAGTTCCCAAACTCAATACCCCAAAAGGCCCTAAACCCTACACCGAAGCCAAAAACCCAAAACCCCAAGCCGTCCGCAAGGGCAGGGACTGCTGTATAATCCCAAAAGTGCACTGTTAGGTCCCCAGGATACTGGACAAGTACGGGCTACATGCGATCTTGGAACTGTATAAGGTTAGGCCCTAAGCGCTAAACCCTAAGACCCCAACCCCTAAACCCTAAACCCTCAACCATAAACCCTGAAACCCTGAGCCCTAAGCCCCGAAGCCTGACCCCTAATCACCGAACACGTATACCCCATGATCAAAAGGAATTAGTTCGTAGGGCTTTAGCGTTGAGGGTTTAGGGTTTGGGCTACCGGCAGGACCTGGGCTTAGGGTTTAGGTATAAGGTTTGCATGTACTGCAATGCAAGAATCAGCAAGACCAGATCACAAGGCAGCAAGGGTGATGTAGGGGCCTTATGAATTAGAATAGGGCTTTGGAGTATACTATGCTTTAATTATATGAAGCAACCCCTAAAATGATATAGGCAATTTTTCCCGGAGCCCTAAACCCTCAACCCTAACTGCCGGCCTTGTAGTAGGTCATGAAGCTGCTGTCGGACGATTCGATCTGAAGCCAAGCGTGGCAACAGAGTGGGGTGGTGGGGGTTGCTGGGGCCGGCTTTACAGGGATTTGTAGGGTTTAGGATTTAGGGTTTAGGGTTTAGGGCCCTAAACCCTAAACCCTAATAGGGGTTTAGGGTTTAGGGTTTGGGGGTTTAGGGTTTGGGGGGTTTCGGATTTAGGGGTTTGGGGTTTAGCGTTTGGGGTTTAGGGTTTAGGGTTTAGAGTTTAGGCGTTTAGGATCTAAGGGTTTAGGGGTTTAGGGTTTAGGGGTTGAGGGTTTAGGGGGGTCCAGGGTTTAGGGGTTTAGGGTTGAAGGGTTCAGGGTTTACGGGCTTAGGGGTTTAGGGGTTTAGGGGTTTAGGGTTTGGGGTTTGGGGTTTAGGGTTGAATATGCCTTCAGCTGACATGAACCCGAAACCCTAAACCTCGAAACCCTAAAACCTGATGACATGACCGGGATCAGCGAACCAACCCACAGTGAGCAGCTGTAACCCTGCCCTAAACCCGACTTGGAAGGTCGGGGGACTTAGTAATCAAGGGGTTCCCTAGCCGTGCTACTTCGAGCAGCGTGCTTCTAAAACTTGTGCATGCTACCTCGACCTTCTGTCTTGTTCCGAGGCCAGCATCGACTGTCTGCAGATTTGCTAAGATTCGCTCGCTCATCTGCAGGTTTTGTTTGCTTGCAGCCGGGATTTTTAGAGCTTTTTCGCTGGGCACTGGAGCGGTTCGCGAACTTGAGTGCTCGTTTTCGAGATATCCTCCTGCATTCCTGCATTCCTGATTTTGGGTGACTTCGCCGACTTATTTCGATGCCGGACAGCCTCCAAAGAAAGTCGTCTGCTCTTGGGTTTTTCGACTCTGGAGAGAGGCCTGAGTCGGATCCATGGCCGGCCAGGGTCTTCGGCTCATTTGATTATTTTAAAAAGGAAATGCGGATCCCCGGTGTTTTTGGCTGTCATCTGCGTGCTGCCTCGTCCCCAGTACAGGTCTGTGCGTGCTGCCTCGTTCGCGTGCGTGCTGCCTGGTTCGCGTGCATGCTGCCTCGCTGTGTTGCGTGCTGCTTCGTTGTCCTGCGTGCTACCCGGAAATTTTGTTCACGCGTGCTGCACGCACCTGGCGGACGCAAAACATTGAGGTGGCCTGCACTGTTTTTAGAACGCAAGCGATTCTGCCTAAACCACCAAAACCCCACGCATCTGCAAAAAAAATGCGTGCTGCCTCGTTTAACATGACTGCGTGCTGCCTCAAAATTTCCTGTCCCGCAGACACACGCGTCAGGCGTGCCGCGGCGCGCTCGGACCGCGAGGTGGAATGCTGTTCCCAACCGCACCCGCAGCTCAGGATGCGAGAGGCCAAACGGTTCGCAGACAGACTGGAGTAGCTGCTAGAGCCCTCAGCTTGCATATCAGCGTGCTGCCTCGACCCGAACGTGCTGCCTCAATACATTCCTGCCCAAGACCTGAGATGTATTCTCATAGGGCCCCACTCGACCTGGGTCAACATATTTCACGTGCTGGACGTGGTTGGGCAAAGCTGCCGATCCAAGGGGACAGGAGCGAAAGCGGGAGAATCGTGCTTGAACTGAAGAGATGATCCTGCTTGAGCTGGCGTTGGGTCAGTCAGAAAGAACAACTAGAACAATGAAGACGGGATTCTAGCTACATCTGCTTGAGTGTTTTTGTGCTGGCCGATACAGGGCATGGAGCTCACTGGATCAAAGGGCGAAGTCCACAGCAACTGCGTGTGGTACGCGAAGCAGATGGCTGAAGCAAGAGAGAAAACAAGAGCAAGCGAGGCAGCATGCAAGATTTTTAGCAGCATGCAGGGCCAGGCAGAATGCATAGGGAGGGCCTTGATTGAAGGCTGCTGTTTCGTTTAACCGGTTCCTTTAAGACCCTAAGCCCTAAACCCTAAACCCTCGGTTCCTTTACGGGTTCCTTGAATTACGAAGGGCTCTGAGGGGCTCATTTTTTGGCTGGGCTGTCAGAGTTTGGGGGTTTCGGGGTGGAAGAGTGCGAACTGGCGACATGGTCCCAAACCCCCTTTAGGGTTTAGGGTTTAGGGGCTTAGGGTTTAGAATTCAGGGTTTAGGGTTTAGGGGTTCAGGGTTTAGGCTTTAGGGGTTTAGGGGTTTAGGGATTAGGGTTTAGAGGGGCCATGTATCCATACAGAGTCTACTTAGGCTTGTAGAAACGGGTTCTGTATAGGTACCGCAGGCATACAGTACAAAACAGCATATACTTGTACTATGTGCCATATGACAATCCCTACAACAAACCTGAAAAACTGCTTTACTGGAACCTTGTATCCTAAACTACCCTAGAACCTTCTACTGCCCTTGTAGAACCCGTTTTGACTTGAACTCTGAAGAAGATCCTCATAGCACCTTCAAGGGGCCCCATAGACTCCCATTGTTCTCGAACGAGTCCAGGTAGACGTAGTTGAGGAGTGAGGCGAATGCCAGGGCAGTAGCGCGGATCTTGCCGCGGTAGAATCCGCCGCCGTCATAACACACGAACTTACTTTCTTGACCAAGGTCTCCCATGGGGTAGCCAGCCCACTCGGTAGAAATGCCGAGGCTGGACATCATCTCCATGACGTACATGTCGTGGCCGATGTCCTGTATGGCTCCACTGCCCACGACGGCGCACTCGCCCTTGCAATCCCCGTAAACGGCGAGGTCGCTGGCGTCGGGTCCGGTGACGCGGACCGTGACGAAGGAGTGGCGGTTTCCGCAGGGGCTGCGGCCGAAGGACAGGTAGCCGCGGGCTCGCGGGGCAAGGTAGACGCTCTCCTGGAGAACGCCGACGCTCAAGACGAACCCGGCGGAGCATTTAGGGTTTAGGGTTTAGGGCTTTGGGTTTAGAGTTTAGGGGGTCCTCATGGCACCGTTAAGGGGCCGCATAGACCAAACCTTCTATAAGGAGAAACCATATCCAATTTCTCCGACCCCTAGCTAGAGTCTTTATTGAAGTTGCTGTTCTTGGTTGAACCAACCTTATATAGTGGGATCCTAGCATTAAAAATTGGCTAGCCAAACAAAGAACTACCATGGAGACTTTAGCTATATTACGTGGATGGACTCCTAGGTAAAAGGTCCCATCCTTGGCTGAGGACCGCGCGGAACCAATCTCAGTTGCACGAGGCCTCTGACAGGGGTGTAGGGTCCTTTGAGGGGTCGATAAGGGATTTAGCGTTCCTTTCAGTCAACCTTATCTGAGCTGGGGTCATATGCAAGTCAAGGGGGAGTAGTCTGACCCAAAAACCTAATACCCCATAAACCCTACACCCTAAACTCAAACCCAATCGCCTTACTCATTACAACTCGATTTGCTGTGTCTTCTGATCTGGAAGCGTCTATTTTTGGGGGTCTAGGGCTAGGTTTGGCTGTGGGAGAGCGAAGGCCAGAGGATTTGTAGGGATTTAGGGCTTTAGCATATTATAGGGTTCAGCGTGCAGGGCTTTCAAGTCTAAATCACCGAACCCTAAACCCAAGACCCTAAGCCCTAATTATTTACACACACACTCTCTGTTCAGAGACCCCTTTCCTGAAGACGACGAGCTCAGCCCGGCCTACGAAGCCCGGAATAGAAGACCTGCTTTGGTGGCGGTCTGGCACTAGAGGTCTAAAACGAGGCGGCCGTAGTTAGAGTCTAGGGTTTAGGGTTCAGGGTTTGAGGTTTAGGGTTTAAGGTTTTAGGGCACTTGAACCCTGGCATGCAAAACTGTTTTGCGGTTGCCGGCACGAGGGTCTCTGCTATGGACATCGGCGGCATGCATGAATTCCAGAGGAGGTTTGGGCACCTGGCCACTGCACAAAAAGATTCAAACCGCGAAATTTCTACGCGCGACTCCAGAACCTGAAACCCTTAAGCCCTACAAACCCGTACTTGGGGCTTTCAAAGGGTGCGTGTAGGGTTGATGAAAGTATGAACAGTAGATGATATCTTGAAAAGCAGGCTTCTACTAATTAGCGAGGCTCCTCACCCCTACACCGCCGCTGACTGCGTGGTTCGTTCGCCCACATGGCTGCTGCTCGCCATGCACAGCATGGCCTTAAACCCTAAACCCTAAACCCTAAATCCTAAACCATGGCCTTTGCCCAAGCCTGCTTCGGACATGACCCTCTTAAACATTAGCCAGATGCAAGATGCAGAGCCCCTGATTTACAAGCGCCCTTCTTGGAGGACCAGAACCCCAAGGGTCCATGTACCCAACTTGTATATACTTTGGCCTTAAAGTAGTCCCTATATAGGTACTTTGGGCCCAAAGTATATACTTGGGTACATGGACCCTTAGGGTAACGGGTAAACTCCGACATCCGAATGCCTAAAATGCAACGTTGCTTGTAATCAGGGGTCTGCGTTGCTGCAGAAAAAACAAGTCCACAGGACCCGAAACCGAATCACGCTTCAGGGTTTAGGGTTTAGAGGTTTAGGGTTTAGGGTTTAGGGGTTTAGGGTTTAGGGGTTTAGGGGTTTAGGGGTTTAGAGTTTAGGGGTTAGGGTTTAGGGGTTTAGGCTTTTGGGCTTAGGGAACCCTAAACTTATCAGAATCGACAGAGTTCCTACTGTCGGGGAGCACATGTAGGAACATTGGTGCAACTGCTAGGGGATCCCTCATATTCGGCTCCGTGCGGAGAACGTTAATGTGGTTTAAGATTTGGGGGGCTCTTTGTAAGTTAATAACTAGTTTAGGGTTTCGGGTTCACCTTAGGCGTTGGACCAGGGTTTGGGGTATATTGTAGTACAGCGGTAATAGCTAAGCCGTAAGAAACACTATAGGAATTTGTTCAAGCTTACCGAACATCTCCCAGACATAGACTCCAGCAAGGAATCGTGTCAAATCTTCATTACTTACAGACTGTAACAACGCCCTGAACAAATCCGCAAAATATCATAGGGGTAGTTCTCTAAATTAGGGTCCGCTTTCAGGTCCCCAATATAGTACGGCACGCTTATGTAAAAATGATCCTACGAGGGACCCTAATTTAGACAACTACCCATAGCTTGCTGACTGTTCACAGCTTCGGAACCCTGAACCTTAGTACCCTAAACCCTAAACCCTAAGCTGTAAACCCTAAGCCCCTAAACCCTAAACCCCAAAACCTTAAACCCTGAAGCCCTAAACCTTATACCCCAAACCCCTAAACTCTGAAACCTTAAACCCTAAAGCCCTAAACCCTAAACCCAAAACCCCTGAACCCTAAACCCTACAAACCATGATCCCTAAACCCTATACCCTGAAACCTAAACCCCTAAACCCTAAACACGACTTCGGAGTTTGAGGTTTCGGATTGTCATTATGGATGTTTCAGGGCTGGGGCTTGAGGATGAGCTGTCAACCAACTAATGTAGGGACCTTCATACTTAGAATAGGGTTTAGGGTTTAGGGTTTAGGGTTTAGGGTTTAGGGTTTAGGGGTTCCTTTAAAGGGATCCTTGAAGGGTTCTACAAGGGATCTATATAATAGGGTTCTATAGTAGGGGCCTTAATAATGAGAATGGTTTTGGGGTATATCATGGCATGTCATGCAATATTTAACCCTAAACCCTAAACCCTAAACCCTAAACCCTAAACCCTAAACCCTAAACCCATTTACAATAAGGAATCTTTCCGAATCCCGACGGCCCTACGACGTTCCAAACTACACCCTGATGTAGGAGCCTTGAGAATTCGAATAGGATTTCGGGGCCCATTATAGTATAGTTACAATAAGGAACCCCCAAAATAATATAGGTAATTATTGAGGCCCCTACATTAGTGATTTTCAACTCCTGTGGAAACAGACGCCATTCCGGGTTCGGGTTTAGGTTGCTGCTCCTTGTCTTGCGCGTCTGTCCTGGGCAGGGTCTCATGGACTTCTGGAGCCTTCTCTCTGTGCTCCAGTAGAAAGTAACCTGCTATAGGGGCCTTAATAATTTCCTATACTTTTTTTTTTGGGGGGGGTCCTTGTTAAAACTATAGTATAATTATATACCCCAAAACCCTATTCTAATTATTGAGGCCCCTAAACCAATAAGATCTTGGAGATCTCAGGATAGAAACCACAGTCCCAAGAACCCAACAAAGCAAAACACACATTCACCCGAAAACCGTACAGGTTGTAGTGTGTTGCACTGCAGGGCTTGGTTGGGGGGGTCCCAGATTCCAGATAGGTGCGTGCATATACCTGCCTACATGTATGAATGTAGTTGTGCATGGATGCATGTATGTATGTTACGGATGTATGCATGTGTCCTATGCATGTATCTGCATGCTGCATGTGTATCTATATGCAAATACAAACACACACACACACACACACACGTGTACACATGCATCTACTTGGTGCTGCAGTCACTGGCCAGGTGTTTGCTTATGATTTTTCTTGGGCACTAGCTACTGACAAGCAACCATGTAGATGTAGACAGATCTCTTGATTGGTAGATAGACAGCAGATAAGAATAGACACACGCACGCATGCAAACTTTGAAACCATAGACACGTACCTACATACATAAAACGTACAAACAAACAAACAAACAAGCAAACATACATACATACATACATACATACATGCATGCATGCATGCATACATATACACAACAATCCATCCATCCATCCATCCATCCATCCATCCATCCATACATACATGCATACATACATATGCACATACGAGCATACATACACGCATGCATACACATCCTGAGGATGGCTTCGTCATCGATATCAGCGGGTGAGGTCTGGTAGCCCAACCTCAGATCCCCTCATCGCCTAAACCCTCAACCCTGACTTGAAAAGCCAGGACTCGCACCCCTGGAATAATATAGAGTAATACGGTTTAGGGGTTTGGGGGTTTAGGGTTTAGGGGTTAGGGTCTGGGAGCAAAAAGCTATAGGCCTCTTGCCAACTTTGTGACTCCCGAAACTCATCCAGCATGCCTGTCGCAGGGTCGGCCCAGAAACTCCCGCAAGCAAACGGATCTTCTATTTCGATTCTGGGGTATGCAGAAAGGATCCCCAGCCATAAACCTAAACCCTAAACTCCTGGCAATAGAAGAGAAGTTCGGAATTTGAACCCGGAGATATCTTTGATCCTCAGGACGGGGCTTTTGGGCCCCCTGCAAACATAGATTTTCGGAAATCCCTCTCTCTACGCTTCAGGGCTTAGGGCGCATATATATATATATGTATATATATTCACAGAATGAGCCATAACCACAAAAAAGAACAACCTCAATTTGAACAAGAAAGCTACCAAAAACCCTAAACCCCGGAAGGCACGGGAGTCCTCCCCGCTTACCGAGGCGGAGCCCATCCTCGAACGAGGGAAACTTTGGGTTTCTTTTTGGGTTACTTACAGGGTTCCTTAATTGGAGCTAGGGTTTAGGGTTTAGCGTTTAGGGTTTAGGGTTAGGGTTTAGGGTTTAGGGTTTAGGGTTAGGGTTTAGGGTTTAGGGTTTCGGGTTCCTGAAAGGGCTCCTGAAGAACAGGGGTTGCTTGCAGGGTTCCTTGCGGGGTTTCTTAAGAAGGTGACCTCACAGTTCCTCAAGGGGTTCAGGGCTGAATCGATGGGGTCCTTAAAGTTACCCAGAGAGCCCAATACCCCTTAATTAAGGGATATCGGTTAAATTATAGGGGCCTTAGTATTATGATTTGAGGTATATTCCTTAATTAATGGGTATTGGGCGCTCTGGGTAAAGGACTCCAGCAGTGATCTTTAGGGCTTAGAGTTTCTACCAGGGTCCCCTAAACCCTAAACCCTAAACCCTAAGGTTCCGCAGGGTTAAGGGTTCCACAGGGTTTGCGGTCCTTCAAGGGATCTCGAAGGGTACTGCTGCTGTTCAGGGGCTTAAGGCTTAGGGTGTAAGATGGTGTACTTGGAGGTTCATGGGTAGTTATAAGTGGGGTTATAAGTAGGGTAACTATACTTATAACCCTAATTAGGGCTCTTATAACCCCACTTATAACTACCCATGAACCTCCAAGTAGGGCCTATGCGACGTTGAAACAAGCGCCGCAACCCTGAACCCTGAGCCTCGACCTTAAGAGCAACAATCCTGGGAACTTGCTTCTCCCGAACCCTGAGCCAGACTACATAATACCTATAGTGTTTAGGGTTTAGGGTTTAGGGTTTTCCAGTTTTTCTGGGTGAACAGGTTTTGTGTGGCTTTATGGGTAGAATTCGATATAACAGTGGCTTAACAAGAAAAGGGGCCCCACTGGATAGCATAGGTCTGTTACAAACCATGATCCCAAACCCTAAACCCTAAACCCCCCAAACCCTAAACCCCTAAATCCTAAACCCCTAAACCCCTAAACCCCTAAACCCTAAACCCTAAACCCTACAAACCATGATCCCAAACCATGGCTGCTAAACCGTCAGCAGAAAAGCATGGGATGTCTGAGTCTTTTGTGGGGCTTGGGGTTTAGGGTTTCGGGTTTAGGGTTGTTAGGGTTTAGGGTTTTCTGGTGCCTGCTATATCTAAAGCATTCCTACGAAGGTACTACAAGGACCGAGGGTTTAGTCTAGGCTGGTTTAGAGCTTTAGGTTTCAAGCTCTTGAGCTTTCGAAGCTTAGGGTCTTAGGGCTTCGGGTCTAGGGGTTTAGGATTGTCACCATGAGTATTCTGATAATCATGATTCCCCCAATTCTGACATTCCATATTCCCGATTTACTCGCTTGGGGTGCAGGTTTGTTAGATACAACTCTGAGGCTGAACGAGACTCCGAGATCTTCCTGCAGGAGGATATAGCGGTACAGTGCAGCATCATCACTCGTTTGGTAGGGTTCTCGGTTCAAGAGCAGTCCTGATTGCAGGCCGCGACCCTAAACTCTAAACTGGAACAGTGGGGGGAACGGGATGAATCATCAAGGCTGCTTACATATTTGTGGTTGCGGGGTTTACGTTGCGAGTATCAGCCAAAAAAATACGCTTACCGGATACGTGCGAGCGCTCAGGAAACATGGACTCTGGTTCAAAGGCCCGGACAATCGGATCAAAGCTGGTACAGGCAGCCACGGGGTGACCTTCGGATCCACGGCACAAAGACGATCCCTTAATCCGCAGCCCTAAATGTCAAAACACTACATCAGAAACACTAAACACACACATGCATGCATGCATGCATATACACGAACCTACATACCTTACCTTCGTACAGACAGACAGCCAGGCAGACAGACAGACAGACAGACAGGCACAGACAAACAGACAGACAGACAGACAGACAGACAGACAGACAGACAGACAGACAGACCGACGGACAGACAGACAGACAGACAGACAGACAGACAGACAGACAGACAGACAGACAGTATCTCTCCACCCCACCCTGCCTTACCCGACACGATGCTGCCCTGCCCTACCCTTCCCTACCCCACGCTACCTACCTTACCGTACCCTCCCTACCCTACCTAACCTACTTACACTTACCACCATCCTACCCACCGATTCACCCACCTATATTTCCCCACTGCCGACAAACTACCGTGCCTACCCACTTGCCTACTTCCATCCCTCCCTCCCTCCCTCCCTCCCTCCCTCCCTCCCTCCCTGCATACATGCGTGCATACATACATACATTTAAACTGTCTGTAATGCAACATACCGCAATGTACAGCCACGGATACTGTATAGTAATGCATTGCATTGTGTAGTGTATTGAAAGCTAATGCAGTGCAACGGACAACTGAATCCCGTAACGGCAGGCACATGGCGAACCCAACAGACCCAGACCCCCGGAAGGATCTAGAAAGTAGAACCCCCAGTTTGGGACCCTATACTACTAAAGGCTCTTTATAGGAACCCCCCTTAAGGGATCTACTTTCTAGATCCTCCCAGGGGTCTGGGTTAAGACCGAACTGGAGACCTCTTTGCATAAACCCTAAACCCCAAACCCCTAAACCCTAAGCCCTAAACCCCCAAAAGTTTTCCCTAAGCTACCCATAGGCCCCATAGTAGTTCCTTTTTGGGATTTCCCTTATAGGATTCTAAGTATGAACGCCCAAAAAAGTAAAAGGAACTACTAGGGGGACCCTAAACCCTAACCCTAAACCCAAAACCCTATAAAACGAAAACCCGAATTCTCTAAGCTAGTGCAAGGTTTAACATGCGGCAGTTCTGGGTGTCGTGCCAGCTGGCGAAGGTCCAGCATCACCTCTTGTCGGTTTAGGGTTTAGGGGTTTAGGGTTTTAGGGTTTAGGGTTCAGGGTTTAGGGTTCAGAAGGGTTTAGGGGGTTTGGGGTTTAGGGTTTAGGATTTAGGGTTATGGCTTAAGCTACAGGCTCGATGGACGCTGCCGGGTCTCGATCGATCTATATACCAGAACCCTGCCCGAGCAATTCTCGGTTCCACGCTTCTGGGAACAAACCTTGACTTCTTCATCTATCTACTACAGGTGCACACGCTCGACTGGTTCATAGGCCGTTTATGAACGTGTCTCACATGTCTCAGCACCGACCCCACGCAACCCTAAACCCTAAACACCCACACCCGGAATCGTTCGATTTCTGGGGGTTTAGGCTTTAAGGTCTCGGGGTCACCCTAAACCCTAAACTGGTTTAGGGTTACCCTAAACCCTAAACCCTAAACCGGCTTAGGGTCACCCTAAACCCTAAAGCCTAAACTGGTCTAGGGGTCACCCTCAACCCTAAACCCTAAACTGGTCTAGGGGTCACCCTCAACCCTAAACCCTAAACTGGTCTAGGGGTCACCCTAAACCCTAATACCTAAACCGGTTTAGGGTTACCCTAATCCGGTTTAGGGTTACCCTAAACCCTAAGCCGG
>CAJNDV010031849.1:6485-30237 GCA_905221635.1 Symbiodinium sp. CCMP2456 | reverse complement strand
TAGGGTTACCCTAAACCCTAAGCCGGTTTAGGGTTTTCGAGCTCTGGGGCCCTGTAGTCCTATAGAGACCTTGAGGATCTGGTCAGGGATTAGGGCTTCCATGCACCCAGACCCTCCCAAACTCTCTCCTAACTGACTAAGAAATATACACTTTGGGTTTAGGGCTTTGGGTTTATGGCTTAGGGTTTAGGGTTTAGGGCTTAGGGTTTCGAAATATACCTTAACTCATATAAGGGAACCTAATATACTTTAAGGTGTATTATATACAGTAAAATAATATAAGGGATCCGAGTATACCTTTTAAGGTCTATTTTATACCGTAAATCATATAAGGGATCCTATAGTATAACTTAAGGTATGGTATCTACCTTAAATCATATAATAAGGGTGCCTATAGTATAGTTTAAGGTATAATATATTTCTGAATTATCAGGGGTATTGGAAGAAGTCAGGACTGTCGCGCGTATGGGATTGCAGGCTGAGTTACAGGGTGTGGGCTCTGGTTGACTCTTGGGGTTCAGGGGTTTCGGGTTTCGGGTTTAGGGTTTCGGGTTTAGGGCTTAGGGTTTCGGGTTTAGGGTTTGGTAAGCTTTCGGAAGCTTGCTTCCGCTCGCACTATGAACTGCGCATGACCCCTTGAGACTTAAGCGACCTTGGAAACTTGAAAACACAAGAACAAACACTATTATATTATATATGTTTAAACAATCTCCTGGAATTTTTTGTATAATCATGAACAACACACTTCCTAACCCTAAACCCTAAACCCAAAGCCCTAAACCCTAAAACCCTAAAGCCCTAAACCCCAAACCCTCAACCCTAGAACCCCTAAACCCTAAACCTCCAAAGGCGTGCGAGCGCGTACCCTAAACCCTAAATCCGAAACCCCTTAGCCCTTAACCCCAAACCCTAAACCCTAAAGCCAAACCCCTAAACCCTAAAACCCTAAAGCCCTAAACCCCAAACCCTAAATCCGAAGAAGGCAAAGGCAAAGGAGTCTTGGTTCCCTGCCGGCCAAATCGCGACGATGCCGAAGCCTGCTTGCACACCACGGAGCGTCGCCCTGTGGCATTTCAGGATTTGGGCTTGGGGTTTGGGGTTTAGGGTTTAGGGTAGGATGGTTTAGGGTATGGGGTTTAAGGTTTAGGGTTTAGGATAGGATGGTTTAGAGTATGTGGTTTAGGGCTCAGGGTTTAGGATAGGATGGTTTGGGGTTCAGGGCTCAGGTTTGCTTATACGCAGCGCTTTTCTTTCCAAGCACTGACGACCCTCTGGGGGACCTTTTCCACCAACAAAAAATGGCGGAAAAGCAAACCTCTCCATGCGCGCCTTCCTGTGTCATCTGTAGCGAAGGCTGCTTCGCCTAAGTAGGGTTTAGGGTTTAAGGTTTAGGGTCAGCTGAAGCCAAGACTGTGCGGCTTAGGACATACTATAGCCTATAGCCAGAGCTTACAGTTATTTTTTCCCATACGGATGTGTCAAGTAGCGAAGATCCTTAAGGGTTTAGGGTTGAGGGAAAAGTACACCGGGTGTAACTAGGGTTGAGGGTCTTACAGCAGAATTCCTCTAAATGAGGCTCAACACACTGCAAACTAGGGTTTAGGGTTTAGGGTTCAGGGGTTTAGGGTTTAGGGTTAAAGGTTTAGGGTTTAGGGTTTAGGGTTTAGGGTGCCTCAAGAACCGAAACTCAACACATATACATTAAGTCAAGCTTGAAGCTCTCAAGATCATGCATCGCCGCAAAGGCTGAACACCCCAAAAGCCCCGGGTTCCGGGCTAATAGTCCTTAGAAGTTTTGTACTCAAGGTTTACGGCTCTAGTGTTTCGGAGGATTCATGAGTTCATGACCCTCTGAAGCCAAAACGGACACCAACCGCAAAGAACGAAGTCTGGAAATTAGGAACTTCCCTAATTCAGAAGCCCACACCCCTGAACCCCAAACCCTAAACCCTAAACCCTACAGCTTGAGTGTCTAGACAAAAGCCACTGGGGAGGCCCTAAACCCTTAACCCTAAACCCTGAACCGTGGAAGGATCAGACACGAGGGGCCCAAAAGGCAGCAAAGAAGGACTGCAGCGTTCGCCGTGGCTGCCACGGCGGCATTCGCAACGGCAGGCCAGGCCTTATAACATCTGGATAACATAGGCTTTCCCAGAGAGCCCAAGGGGCCCCTGTAATTTAAGGAATAGACCTTAAATCATAATATTAAGGCCCCTGTAATTTAAGGAGTTGACCTTAAATCATAATATCAAGGCCCCTGTCATTTAAGGAATATACCTTAAATTGTAGGGGCCTTAATATTATGATTTCAGATATATTCCTTGATTAAGGAATATACCTGAAATTATAGGGGCCTTAATATTATGATTTAAGGTATATTCCTTAATTAAGGGGTATTGGGCTCTCTGGGTTCAGGATTCCTTTAAGGGCGGCTCCTTTGAGAGCTCCGTTGAGGGCGAAGGAGTCCTCATTTATGGCTTCTTGTTGGTACCCCAAAACGACTCAACATCCCATAGTAAGGAACACAAGAGAAGCTAAGCCCTAAACCCTAAACCCTAAACGCTAAACCCAAAATCCTGAACCCTAAACCCCAAACCCAAAATCCTGAACCCTAAACCCTAAACCCGAAGCTCAACCTTGGCAGCAAACCTACGTGCAGGCCACAGAGCCTCTAGTCTACATCCTTCAACTCCGAACACCGGCTTCCCCGACCCCCAAAAGGATCTAAAAAATAGATCCCCTAAGGGGGTTCCTATAAAGTACCCTTTAGTAGTTAGGGTTCCAAATTAGTGGATCTACTTTTTAGATCCTTTTGGGGGTCTGGGTTAAGACATCTCGCTCGTTTAGGAGTCCTGTTGGGTGTGATCCCACTTACCCAAAGAGCCCAATGCCCCGGAATATATCTGAAATTATAGGGGCCTTAATACTAGTATGATTTCATAAAGTATATTCCTCATTTAAGGGGTATTGGGCTCTCTGGGTAAAGGCAACAGTCCCAGCCATGAACCCCGAAGACGGAGGGGGCTTCGTGGAATGAATGAGGACTTATGATTTTCGGGGTTTAGGGTTGAGGGTTTAGAAATTCACGCTCTATACCCTAAACCCTAAACCCTAAACCCCTAAACCCTATAGGGTTTAGGGCTTAGGGTTTTGGGGTTCACGGGTGTCTTAGAGTTGAGGATTTAGAGTCCATGGGCAAAACTACGCCGCCTGAGCTCTGAACCATACATCGGCTCCGCCCCTGGTCGAATCACGCTGCCAACAGTAGTAGTCCACGGTTTAGGGTTTAGGGTTTAGGGTTTAGGGTTTCAATGACGGCAAAGAGCCAGTGAAGCATCAACATCTTGGTCGTGGTTGTCAACACATGACATAGAAACGAGAAAGACAGCAATAGACACGTATGAAGCAAGATTCAATAGAATAGGGTTATGGGGCATATATATATATATATATAATACTATAATTATAACAAGGACGCTCAAAATAAGAAAGGTAATTATTTAGGCTCCTATATTAAAGCCAAATCCTGAACCCCAGTCTTGAGTCCCCGGCTCTTCGACGCAGGTCTTTATCCTCGTCGTATGCCTGAGGAAGGTCTTAAACCTCGTCCTCTGAAAGAGCCGCCAGTTTCCAAGGTGACTATATAGGGTTTATAAAGTGTCATTGAAGTTTTTAGAGGTTACAGCTTCGAGATTTAATGTGAAGTGCTTGGGGTCTCCAGATGAACCTTTGGCGATTGAAGGTCCCTAAACCCTAAACCATATACCCAAACCGTCTGAAAAAGGCAAAACCTCGGACCATCCGCAGCAACAAAAGCTGAGCAGTTACCCCTAAGGGTCCGGAGTCCAAATAACCCAGTAATCGGATACTTTGGTTACGGATAGTAGTAATCTAGCATAATATTTGGGAACGTATATGAGTGGTAGGTGCTTGGACCCTTTTGGTACTAGAGTGCCTCAGCAGGTTCAAGGGCAAAGCAAGCAGAGTTGGAAGGACAGAAAACCGAAAACATCGACACTCACTAAACCCGGAACCCTGAACCATAAACGCCCTGAGCCCTAACTGAATCCGACTTAACCCACCCGGTCTACATCCCCAAGCCCAAGACCTGAACCAAGCCCTCAACATCCTTAAACCCTAAACCCTAAACCTTAAACCCTAAACCCCTACATAAAGCCCTAAAGCCCTAAACCCTAAACATCAAACCCTCCCAAACTCCCTAAGCACATGCTCTCACCATGCAGTTTGGGGTTCACATGTAGGGGCCTTAATAATTAGAATCGGGCTGGGGGGGAGGGGGGGGGGTCCTTAAAAGGAGGGCTACTATAAGGGTTTAGGGTTTAGGGCCTTCATAATTAGAATAGGGTTTTGGGGTATAGTATAGTATAACCATATATAATAAGGAATCCCCAAAATAATATGGGTAGTTATTGAGGCCCCTATTTTGTGGTTGTTGAGCTCTAGCCCTTCGTTCCCCTGAAACCCTTTGCAGGATCGTAGCGGTTACTCGACACTGGAGGGTTGCAAGCAGTTGTGTACCGGCCCCTGATAAAACAAAATCACACACTTCCGCAACCATAAACCCTAAACCCTAAAACCCTAAACCCTAAACCAAGGGAAGGGTCTGTGGGTTTGGAGCGTCCCACACAAACTACAGGCATCACTAAGGCCACATCCGCCTTAGCCACCTAAACCCGCAATCCATGCAACCCAAACCTTCTCTACATACACCCAGAACCCAAACTCGTAACCCTGAGCTCCACATTGGATAGGGACCGTACAGCGATATTGTCCTCCCCCTTCAACAGTGCGAGACCAAAGGAACCCAAATACCCCCTTTTGTCGAGGAATGCTCCTGGAATCACAACATATGGTTTAATGGGCTTTGAAGCAGAAACGTTCAAAAAATGACGCCCCCAAAATAGCTGACCGAATACCGAATAAGAAGTCGCCTTCAAGGATGTTGGGTTCTGCAAACTTTCATGGAAACCCTTCACAAAGCCCACTAAGACTCGTGTAAAGCAAAAGAACACACCGGGCTGTCTACTCTAATGTAGGGGCCTTAATAATTAGACTAGGTTTTTGGGGCCCATTATACTATAGTTATGATAAGGAACTCCCAAAAATAGTTTTTGCTGGTAATTGTTTAGGCCCCTATATTAAATTCTAAACCCTTCTTCAAACCTAGGACTCCGGCGCCAGCACCGCGCTGGCCGGACAGTGCGCGCTCGTAGCCTTGCATTGCCTGCCATGTCATTGTAGTTCTAGGGTTTAGGGTTTATAGGGTTTAGGTGGTTCTCATTGTAGTTCTGGGGTTTTAGGCTTTAGGTGGCTCTCATTGTAGTTCTAGGGTTTTGGGTTTACGTGGTTCTCATTGTAGTTCTAGGGTCTAGAGTTTAGGTGGTTCTCAGTGTAGTTCTAGGGTTTAGGGTTTAGGGTTTACGTGGCTCTCATTGTAGTTCTAGGGTTTAGAGTTTATAGGGTTCAGGTTTAGTTTTCTGTTTTCGATTATCGGCCCCCTCACACCGACACACGAAGTCACTTTAAAAAAATGCCCATAGGCCTGCGCAGTTTTGGGGCCTAGGCAACACGTGGCAAAACATACAGCGAAAATGAGCAGCCCGCCAAGGATCCAGAACCCCAACATCCTCGCGCCCTGACACCATGACACCCGGCACTCACTATCGATGTCATTCTTGCATAGCCCTAGGAACTTAGTTAAGGCTTTTAGGGCTTAGGACTAAGCCCTAAACCCTAAACCCTAACAACAGCAGAACTGCAACTGTCAAAAAATGGCAGGTCTTCCTAAACCCACAACGGCAAAGGGTGCGGGGCATCCTGAACCCTAAACCCTAAACCCTAGGGCCCCGAAGAAAGCACATAAGCAAAAATTAGGATAGGGACATCCCATATAAATCCCCTTATAATGATGCCCAATAAGGTAGGGATATCCCGAAAGAATGCTTATGCTTATGTCCTTTTGGGGTTCCTAAAACCCTAAACCCTAAACCCTAAATCCTAAGCCCTAAACCCTAAAACCCTGAACCCTAAACCCAAAGCCCTACAACGGTTCCTAAAACCCTAAACCCTAAACCCTAAGCCCTAAACCCTAAACCCTAAACCCTAAACCCTAAACCCGCCTGCAAGATGTTGATGACAAGGCAGAACTGGGAGCACGTCAAGAGCAGACCTTGCAAGGTTCCAGAGGCCAGGTTAGGGTTTAGGGCTAAGGGTTTAGGGTTTAGGGTTTAGGGTTTAGGGTATAGGGTTTAGGGTTTAGGGTTTAGGGTTTCTGGTTGTTGATGTGATTTGACGCGTTTGGGCTTCCATGCAACTGGGTCTGAGGGGCTTCCCTCAAGGCTTGCCGCGGCTTGCCGCCATAGAGCCATTTGTGTGGCTTGCGCGTTTCGGGTATCGGGAGTGGGGTTTAGGGTCAGGAAAGCTGATTCTTTGAGAATAGAAACGATTTCATTTCAAGGTGATACACATCCACAACATGCAGCATGCAGGGCGCTGTAACATTGCCAAGAACCTATCACCAATCGAGAACACAAATGTACATGCATACAGTTTGTGTATATAGGGTAAACATACATATGCACACCTATAAACATGAACACAAGCTATATATCATTTTTATGTACCTGGACCCTGACGAACCTACTTTTTTGGGTTCAATATTACGATTTCCTTATATACGTCCTGAAAGAGGTAGGTTATTAAGGGTCCAGGTGGGTATGCTCTGACATCTATATTATATGAAAGGCCTCAGGAGTACCATGGGACTTCGAGGCATGCTACACCAGAGCGATGCTGGGATGGAATGACAACACATGCTGTCATGGCTGAAGGTGGTGTTCAGAGGGTTTCGGGTTTGGGGTTCAGGGTCTAGGGTTTAGGGGTTTGGGTTTAGGGGTTTAGGGTTTAGGGGGGTTACCAGGTTGCAAGCACTCCAGTTACTTCGGTCACGAACTGAGGCCTATGCACTGTCTTCCAGAACACCAAGCCCGGCATAAAAACCAAAACAGCACAGATCTCGAAAGGCAGAATATTCTCGACATGACTAGAAGTAATTAAGGACAGAAAAGAAACCTACGTGATCCTAAGTTTGCAAGTATGGCGGTGTTAACCAGATTTAATTTAGTGTGTAGAGTTGGTTCAGGGTTTAGGGTATAGGGCCGAGGTGTACAGTTCAGTTGTGGTGTTTTGGTGGCTTCCCGCTCTAGAAATATTCCGTGATCCAGACATTCGGGTGCATCTGGTGCTCGAAACGTCGGAGATCCAGAACCCCATGTGGGTTTAGGGTTTAGGGTTTAGGGTTCAGGGTTTAGGGGTTTAGGGTTTAGGGTTTAGGGTTTAAGGTTTAGGGTTTAAGGTTTAGGGTTTATGGATCACGAAACAACACGATCCGAAACTGACGAACCATCGAGATTTACTGCAGATGAATTGGACAGCCCCAGAAGAAAAATGCATGCAAAGCTTGAGCTCTATGTAATCTACACATCCGAAAAAAGATCCGTCACACAATACATGCTTTCGTGATCCTTAGCTCGCAAACACAAAGCTCTGAATCCCGACCACCCCGATATAGACAATTGACTACATGCAAACATTACGTACTGCTTAGGGTGCGTGAACATAAAACTACTCGAACATACACCCCAAACCCTAATCTAGTTATTCAGGCTTCTATACCGACCCCTCAAAGACTCCTCAGAAGAGCCCCTAATATAGGGGCCTTGAAAATTAGAATAGGGTTTGGGGGCCCTCTATACTAAAATTATCATAAGAAACCCCCACAATAGTATTGGTAATTATTGAGGCCCCTACAGTACAGACCCCGGTTAAGAACCCGAAACCCCATTCACACCCGAAACCCTGAGCCTGATCTTAAGAACCCCTGAAACTAAACCCAATTCAAACGAATAACCCTAAACCGTATAGGGTTTAGGGTTTAGGGTTCAAGGTTTAGGTTTTAGGGTTCAGGGTTTAGGGTTTAGGGTATAGGGCTTAGTGCGTAGACCCTGAACCCTCAACCCTGGACCCCACAACTACACTCTATTATACCCCAAATACCCACGATTAAGGACCACAAAAATTATGTTAAAGGTTTTTTTTTGCTGGTCCTGGTAAACCCCCTGGACCCAAAACTCGTAAACCCTAAACGCTCAAATTCAAGTCCCTACACCCCTAAACCTTAAACTCCTAAACTCTTAAACCCCTGACCCCTACAACCCTGAACCTAAACACTCAAATTCAAGTCCCTCAACCCCCTGAACCCTAAACTCCTAAACTCCTAAACCCTAAACTCCTAAACTCCTAAATCCCTAAAGCCTAAACCCTCAAGCCCTAAACCCCTAAAGCCCTAAACCCCTAAAGCCCTAAACTCTAAACTCCAAACCCCTAAACCCTAAACCCCTGACCCCTAAAACCCTAAACCCTAAACTCCTACACCCTAAACCCTAAACACTCAAAATCACGTCTCTAAACACCTAACTCCTAAACTCCTAAACTGCTAAACCCCAAACCCTAAACCCTGAACACTCAAAATCTAACTCCCAAACTCCTAAACGCCTAAACCCTAAACCCTGAACACTCAAAATCACGTCTCTAAACCCCTGAACCCTAAACCCTAAACTCCTAAACCCCACACCCTAACCCCTAAACCCTAAACTCCAAACCCCTAAACCCTAAACTCCTAAACCCCTAAACACTCAAAATCATGTCTCTTACACTTGTTGCCCGAGGCTTTTGGGTAGTTATAAGTGGGGCTATAAGTCCCCTAACTAGGGTTATAAATCTAGTTACCCTACTTATAACCCCACTTATAACTACCCCCTAAACCCTAAACCCTATAGGACCCTTTAAAGGAACCCTTAAAGGAACCCCATAGCCCCACTTATAACTACACATGAACCTCCGAGTGCCCGAGGCTTCGACTTCGGAGATACGCTTCCAAATGCTCTGAGCCTCGCGCTTCGGCGTCTTGGTTCGTCAGTGTAGGGCTTGGGGCTTAGGGGCTTTAGGGTTTATTTGTAGGGCTCGGGGTTTAGGGGCTTTAGGGTTTAGGGTTTAGGGTCTAGGGGTTTAGGGGTTTCGTAAGTGTAGGGCTTGGGGCTTAGGGGCTTTAGGGTTTAGGGTTTTGAGGGGTCTAGGGGTTAAGGGGTGTAGGGGTTTAGGGTTTAGGGTTTAGGGGTTGAGGGGTTTTAGGGTTTGGAGGTTTAGGGGTTTGGGGGTTTAGGGGTTTAGCGGTTTGGGGGTTTAGGGGTTTAGGGTTTAGGGGTTTAGGGGTTTGGGGGGTTTAGGGTTTGTTTACCTGGACCCTGCAGAACGAGTTTTAGCGTTCCATATTGTGTTTTTCTTATACGCTTTAAAAAGTAGGTTTTTCAGGGTAAGGTGGATGGTTTAGGAGGTAACGGTTGCTGTTTGGGGTTTAGGGTTTCTAGGGCTTCAGTTTGGGGATTTGGGGCTTAGGAGTTAAGGTTTCAAGGGTTATGGGTTTAGTGCTGGGTTGACGGTGTCGGGTGTAGGGCTTGCAGTAAGGGGCTCTGGTTAGCTTGCTGGGCCCCAGGGGTCTTGAGATTTGATTTTGGGCTTCTAGCAACATTGCAACCCCTTGTTAAGTAGGGGTACCCATGAAGACCTACAGAAAGGCAAGGACAGTGTGCTGACCCTTTAGCTGCATTGGTCGGTGCTTCGGACTATTCGGCGTGTCTGTTAGTGATTTTGAAGGATTGGAGCAGAGCAACTCCAAAATCCCTTAAGTAAGGAATGTACTTTCAATCAATTCGGTTTATTGCTGTAATTTAAGGTCGGTTTTGGAGGCGAGACATTAGTTGGTATATATGCAGCGAAACATAAGACTTCGAATCGGTTAAATGGCTGGACACTCGTTTCAGCTGGTAGGATCTGGCCACGTCGCATCACAAAGTCTTTTGTCATTTGTGTTCCTTGATGGTTCGCATCCTGCACTTTTTTCCCAAACCCCCTAAACTTGTCCAGGGCAGAAGCAAGCACGAGTCGACATGCACACGGTGCTTGCCGGTCGCGTCGAAGTCCAACAGACGCATGCGCTGCATGTGGCTCTTTGGAACAATTGGAACAGACAAGAAAGAAGCAAGGGCTGGAGACTTCTACATCGGACGGTGACCCTCTGCCCGTAAACCCTACACCCTAAACCCCAAATCCTAAACCCTAAACCCTGAACCCTAGCTTAAGAGTTGAGCCTTGCAGGCCTTATAACCCTCAAACGAGGCCCTTATTCATGATAAAGGCACGGAATCTCCACCTATGCTTCATGCAGAGGACCATACTGTTGATTTAAGTTAGGACCAAGTAAGTAGTTGGGGGACGCCTCATGGGGAAGTCGCGAAAGCATCTGATCCCGAACCTACACTGGGTTTAGCGTTTAGGGTAATTAACCCCTAAACCCCTAAACCCTAAACCCCATACCGTAAACCTTGTACCCTAAACCCTATATACCCTAAAACCCTAAGCACACTAGCAGCTTGGGTGTACTCTTTGGGCTTGGGGCGGCCTAAGGCCTAGTTTAGGGTTTAGGGTTTAGGGTTTAGGGGCCTAGCTACAAAGTTGCGTACGTACCGGGGCCTTAAAGGCACCATGTTACTGAGCGCGGACTCCCGCAATCCCTAGCTGAGAACCCACACTTGCAAGCAGATCCCCTTCAGCCCGAAGCCCCAAACACGAGTAGGGTTTAGGGTTTAGGTATTAGGGTTTAGGGTTCAGGGTTCAGGGTCTAGGGTTTAGGGTTCAGGGTCTAGGGTTTAGGGTTCAGGGTCTAGGGTTAAGGTATTCAGAACATTTCAGCACCGCATAGAACGACCGGCCGAGCAACCCGTGCCTGGTTCAGCAATCATCAGCGCTGACAGCAAGCACAGGAAGAACATGCCGCCTTTCTCGTCTACGGCTTTGGGTTTGTTTTTTTCTTGAGCGGTTCCTTGATGATTTCTGTTAAAGCTTCTTATATGTAGGGTTCTAATTAGAAAGGATCAACTAGCGGTTTAGGGCTTGGGGCCGGTTTAGGGTTTAGGGCTTTATAGGGTCTGGGATTATAGGTTTTCAGCCGCTTCAACTTTGAGATTTACGTGTTTGGGGCCCAGGGTTTCATGCTTTGGGGTTGGGTGTCGCAGTTTAAAAGGTTTGGGGCTTCGGGACTTTAGGGTTTGGGGTTTAGGGTGTGGGGTCTGGAGGTTCCGGGTTTCGGGACTACCTTTCAGCACATTTCCCAAGATCGAACCCTAAACCTAAGCCCTAAACCCCGTTTTTGCTTTGGGTTATGTAGAATTCCTGGGGTGTGGGGGTGTGGGACTGAAACGATAGCCGAAACAGGCAAGTCGTTCTAAACCCTAAACCCTAAATCCTACCCCTAAACCCTAAACCCTAAATCCTAAAAACCCTAAACCCCAAATCCTAAATCCTAAATAACACTAAACCCTAAACCCTAAATCCGAAATAACCCTAAACCCAAATCCTAACCCTAAGCCCTAAATCCTAAATAACCCTAAACCCTAAATAACCCTAAACCCTTATAAATCCTAAATCCTAAATAATCCTACACCCGAAATCCTAAACCCTAAATAACAAATAACCCTAAACCCTAAATCCTAACCCTAAACCCTAAACCCTAAATAACATTAAGCCCTAAACCCCAAATCCTAACCCTAAACCCTAAACCCTAAACCCTGAATAACCCTAAACCCTAAATGACCCTAAACCCTCAACCCTAAATCCAAACCCTAAACCCTAAAACCTAAATCCTAAATAACCCTCAACCCTACACCCTAAATCCTAAATAACCCTAAACCTAAATTCGAACCCTAAACCCTAAACCCTAAAGAACCCTAAACTCAAAACCCCAGAAGCACCCTCTACTCTTCACACTTCAAGCTCGGAACTTCAAGATCCACAGCTCCACCCTTCCTACTAACTACTGCTACCAGGAGGGTTTAGGGTTTAGGGTTATTTAGGGTTTAAGGTTTAGGGTTTTAGGGTTTAGGGCTGGACCCCGAAGGTATATAGAGAAAACTAGCCTTTTATAGTTTTTGAGCCATTGTTTCACGTACCTGGGAGGGGTTTAGGTAGCTCTGCGCCCTGACCTTTAGAAGATACTGTAGTAAACCTTGAGCAGTACTGAAGCCCTGTACTCTCAACACTCTGCGCCCTAAAACCGCGCCGCACCAGCGCGCAAATGCCAAACAAACCCAAGACCTCAAACCCCAAAAATGCAGAACCCGACCCTTGAAAAAGACCATGATGAAACGGAATGTGTATACCAGCACCCCCCCACTACCCTCTAATAAACCCAAAATACCCACTATTAAGGACCATAAGGGCTCCATTAAAGGGTACTTGGGGGGTGCTGGTATAGCCTTATCCTTATGGCACCTATAGTCGGGGCTTCTTAACAGAACCCAGAAAAGGAGATCCCGAAGTGCCTTGCACCAGTGCAGAGACCACCCGCGAAAGGAGTCGGCTCCTTTGAAGGCGACTGTCTGCTAGCGACAAAGCTCGGGGTTCAGTGTCCAGGACGTAGAGTTTAGGGTTGAGGGTTTTAGGGTTTAGGGTTTTAGGGTTTAGGGTTTAGGGTTTAGGGTTTTAGGGTTTAGGGGTTTAGGTTTTAGCGATCCAGTAAGGACTGATGATCTATTGGATTTTTTGTGTTTTTAGTGGGTTTAGGGTGTTAAGTTTCGTGGATGTAGGACTGTAGATTTACGGTTTAGGCCGGTTTAGGATTTGAGGGTTACTTAGAGGGTCAATGATGCTGCTGCCGTTGTCGCAGTGACGACTGGTGACTAGTTCGAACATTCTGCTGCAATCACAACTTGAGGCTGTTGTTTTGCTTGCAAACAGCATTGCCTCAGCGTTTTCGAGTACTGCGACCGGAAAGTTGCGAACAGATCCTTTTATTAAATGGCTGAGCAAAGCAATGCTCTGCTAATGATGATGAGGGTGCCTTCCCGAGGTTGTTTCCGGCGTTGGTGGGGGGTAGTGCTGCGCTTTGGCGGGTGCAGACGTTGGTGGTGGTAGTTGTGGCGGTAGTTGTGTCGGTGGTGGTGGTGGTGGTGGTGGTGGTGGTGGTAGTTGTTGCTCGTCTTTGTTTTGGTCGTTGGTGTCCGTGATTGTGCTAATGATGATTGTAACAGTTTAATGATGATACCTCGGTTACAATCACGAAAATATCGCGACGATGATGCTTTTACTGATGATTAGATACATAGCTGCCTTCTCGCCACCATTTCAGACAAAAACAAGGAAAACAACCCTGCGACTCCTCTCCGCGGCCACGGCCAAGCCAAAAATCTCGCGATCCGCCTGGTGGTTTCGAGTTTTGTGGGAAAGCTGCACACCAAGAGGGCCCCACATAGTGCAGGGGCTTGGGGTTTTGTTGCCACAGTAGGAGGTAGGGGGGTAGTTACGAAATTGCACATGCCCCGACACCTGGAACCTGATGCCCCAACATTGCAATCCTTATGTATGCTCGGGCATTTGCATGCCGAAACCTTGATTGGTTGAGACGTACAGCTTTTTGCCATGGCTATCCGAATCTTGAAGCACACAAAACAAATATGAGATTTGCATCAATATTACGAATACACAGCCATTTCACGGGAACATCATATATCCCGTGACTGCAAGCAAAAAACCAAGGCCAATTCCCCGAAGCCAGAATCCCTGAACCCGAAACCCGAATTCGGCCTAGGGCTCGACGTGCCCATGTAATACATGCATACTTTGGCCTTGAACGGATACCTGCAAAAAAAGGCAGTCTACGGCCTCAGTATATACTACATGTGCTTTGAGGATCTTGAGGCCCGCAACCAGCAGCCGTGAACTTTTTGCCCGAAGATGCGTGCAGAACCTGACATTGCAGGGTTCAGGGTTTAGGGTTTAGGGGCTAGTGTGCGGGGGTCAGGCTTTACGATCCGGATTGCAGGCTCAATGTGTGCTTTGGACCCAGCTCCATGTACAATTGACAATACAATCCGTGTAGCTAACCCGTATACCAGCAACCCAGAACCTCAAACCGGCAACTTTAGACCCCAAGCCCTAAACCACACCCTGAAAACAAAACAAACCCTAAACCTAAAGCCATAGCGCTTCACATTCAAAGTTGAGCCTCAACTGTCGACCGGAACAGCTTTGCCACCTGTGGGAGTTTGATGTATGGTCCCGATCTTAGCTAAGATCGGGGCTTCAGGGTTCCTGTGGTGGATCTTTGAAAGTTTTGTAGGGGCAGACTATACCGATGACATATAAATGCCTGTTCCAAGGACCCACAACAACCCTAAGCCTGCTAACAAAACACACGGGCCTCAACGACGTCCAATCGGGAAGTCTGTTCTTTTTGGGGAGGCTGCAGGGCTCCAGCCTGAAAACTATTCCAGCTGGCTGGATCTAACGTCAGGCTATGCTGGAAGCCATAACGTTGGAGTGTCATACTTGGAGGTTCATGGGAAGTTATAAATGGGGTTATAAGTCCCCGAATATGGGTTATAATTACAGTATACCCTACTTATAACCCCACTTGTAACTATTGTAACTACCCATGAACCTCCAAGTAACCCGTATGCAATAAATAAGCTAAAACCTACGGGATCCAAGCACAGCTCATCCAAATATATGTCCCGACTTTCAGGAAGTCGTTTTTTAACGGTACCCTAAGCCCTAAGCCTTAATTAAGCTGAAGCCTTCGGCCCCGAAGGCCCAAACTTAAACTTTAAACTAACCCTAAGGGTCCATGTGCCCGAATCGTATGCCAAAGTATATATTTCTTGGGGCACATAGACCCTGAGGGATCTCTGACCCCTAACTAAACCAAAACCTCCAACAAAGCTTAAATCCCGGAGCTCGCCGGCAGTCCAGGTTTCAGATTCAGGGTGTCGGGTTTCAAGGTTCGGGGGAAAAGCCAAGAAAGGTGGCGGGATGTGGGTGGGAGGGGCAGGTGGGAGGTGGGAGGGTGGGAGGCAGCACCGAACCCCACCGCACAGACAGGCACATCCCGTACCGACCCGAACCGTAACGCCAGGCATTCTGACCCGGCCAACTCCAGCTTGGGCTCCCTGTCAAGGTCCAGCTTAGCAAGGCACCGGTTGCCGGCGAGGGTGACACTGTCTTTGGTGCCCCGCTGCGGAGCCCAACACTTTGCCTTTGGAAGGTTCTGGTCCTGCATCTGCACATCCTTCTCGTTGGCCACAGGCGGGATGTAGCTGAGGCAATGTCCGTGACTGGAGTGGTCGTTCCAGTTGACCTGGGGGCCTTCTGTGGGGCGTGTCGAAGACGAGGATCACGTGTCTTCCGCGGCATGGGAGCCTGCAGCAGGGTTAGTCTAAACATGTTTAAGACCCACAGGCTACGGGCTGGGCCTCCCAAAACCTGAATCGATTAAGACCTGCACCGGACAAACTTTGACGATTTGTCACCGACTAGTTTGCTCGTGCACCCTGTGTGCTTGTTGCGTGTCCAGTTCAAGACCCACTTGGTGAGGTCCCAGCAAAAGGTCCGCCTGCGCTGCGGTATGTAGGTGTTGCCTTTAGACTGTGCAGTTAACCTAACGGTGTGAGACCTCTGATACGATCTCAAGCAGTGCTTTGCTCTACCATGCGGAATGGGTTCAAGAACAATAATGCTCCCTGCCTGGCAGACTTGTGTGAAAACACTGCAGAAAGGCAGCAAGGCCTTTCGCAACTACGGCTTGCAGTCGGGCCACCCTGCCACCTGCCACCTGCCACCTCCCACCCACCTGCCACATGCCACCTGCACCTCCCACCTGCCTTCTCCCACTCACACGTCCCCCCTCCACCTCCCGCCCCCCACCTCCCAATTCCACATGCCACCTCCTATCTGCCACGTCCTGCTACCTGCCACCTGCCACCTTCCACCTGCTCCCTCCCACCTCGACCTCCCACCTCACACTCGCCACCTCCCATTTAGGAATGGCTGGGGCTGAAAACAAGAAAAACACAAAGTCTAAAGCCCAAGAGAACGGAGCACTTTCGCATTTTTGAGACGTCGGGATGGGAGAGGATTGTCCTACAAGCTCTGAGTGGACCGTGCACTCTAGTATAAGGTCCGTAGTCATTACCATAGGGAGTTGAAGTGCTGCAGAAACCAAGTGGAAATATGCGTTTTGCATGGATAAATCATTAAACAACGTACTTGAACTAGGTCTCATGCAGGTTAAGTTTCCAAACTAATCTTCAAACCGGCTTCCAGACTGGCTTCCACATCGGTTTCTAATCTAGTCTTGCCTGCTTGCGCTGGGGTCCCCAGCGTTTGCGGTGCCACGATGGCAGCATGTCCGCGGCGCTTTTGCGTCCGTGGTTTCCCAGCGTTCCGCTGAGCCATGTTTGCAAGACTTGGAGGCTCTTGCAGCTATTGGCTTGGCAAAGGGAGCGCGTTATCTGCGGCTTCCACGCGACCTCCACGCCATCACTGTGCCTTCGGTAGGTCACGGTCTTCGGCATGACGGCTTGCGATTTTGCCCTACTTGCTAGGATCCCGATCGCTAGCGCCCCGATCCTCCGCTTTTCACAACTTTTAACTTTTATAGGGATCAGCCCTATAGCCAAGTCGGACAGCGATGTCTCAACTAAGCCTGGACGCATGCAATGTTTGAAGAAGCTATTTAAACGCTTAAACATTTTCTTTTTTGCCAGAGGGTTCGACTAAAACGAAGCAGCAGGCTGCAGCTGTACCCATCAGGGTCGTCGCCGACCTCGTCGCTGCAGCGTAATGTTCTATGAAATGCTTAGTAGTTTGGCCGCTGAGCTTAGCAATGACCTGTCGTAGTCGGAAACCAAACGGAAAGTTCCGTACAAAAAGAACACTTTCCATCCCAGTGATACGCAGCGAACAGAAGCCGCAAATTCACGGAACAATGACCTTGCAGTCTAATTCTCAATCATGTTTGCACAGGAAATCCCTTCACGGTATTTTCATTCACAGTCCAGATCACTAGATAAAGTTAGGGATTTCATGGTTGACTAGGGCGGGTATTAATTCAAAGACGCCAGAAGCAGACGGCTGCACATCACCGGTGCAGTATAGCTGCTCCCTGCTCAAGAAACGGGTCAGGCCCCATCCTTCTGGGCAGAAGTTTTCAAAATCCAAGACACCGGCATGTAGGGTCACTTGTGCATAACCGTGGTTAAGATCACAAGTAGTGGCTCAACGGTTCCTGCCGTCATCTGACTGCCACTTACTTCGAGGACTTGGCTACTAGAAGTACGACTATAGAAAGAATACAATGCACAACATATGTGTAACTCAGCCAGGTACATCAAACCCTCCAAACCCTGAAGCCCTTAAGCGTCATAGTGCCCTCCCTGACATGCTATCACTCCATAGGCACAAAAAGGCCCACCTCGGCATCCATGGCAGCCTGAACCTTCGTCAAGGTTTTACATCGTCGGGGGCTGATCCGGCTGTTTAACTACAGACTGCTCCTCGTCTTGTGACAGCAGTCCTGATGAAGGGATCCCTGAACACTAGGGTTTAAGTCTAAGGACTTCAGGAGGGACCCCAAACCATTGTATAGTCCTAATATACCCCTTATATATCCAGATAGTCCCCACATTAACCCCAATAACCTACAAGGGTCCCGACGAAACCCCCTAAATGTTGGGTAATACTACCCTAAGGGTCCAGAATTGTCATATGCTCTCATAAGGAGTGACCTGCATAACTCTAAGGTAGAACCCATGGGCCTTAACCCTGGGACCCTAATATACCTACTATATACCCTATATATACCCTTAAGGGACCCTAGAATCCCCTAAGGGCCCATGTTAGGGGCCCATGGGTTCAACCTTAGAATAACTATAGCCTTACCCTAAACCCGAGTACCTAAGTATCGGGTCCTTTGAATCCTTGGGGCTACGGTGAATCAGTTGATCGGTTTAGGGTTTAGGGTTTAGGGTTTAGGGTGGATCGGAAGGCTTCCGCGCGTTATAGGGTTTATCCAAACGCTCCATAGTAGTTCCTTTTTGGGATTACCTTATGATTCTAAATATATATGAGCCCCGAAAAGGGACTACTATGGGGCCTATGGGTTTAGGCCCAGTTGAGGCTTTAGGGCTTTAGGGTCGCGGCTTTAGGGTTCGGGGTTTAGGACCCCTTAACACAGAAGCCTGCAGCCAGCGGTGTAGTTTTTAGGGCGTATAACACTGATAGGCCTAGCCTGGGACCTGATTATTTAGCCTTGGTCTTATAGAGGTGTAAAGATAAGGATGTGACTCTGTGTAGGTCTCGGGTTGAGCAGTTCAGCATAATTTCTACTCAGATTCCCCGCTTTGTCCCTGCATAGTTGTACTAGAAAGTGGCACCCAAAGAACCCTTCTTCTGATCATTGAGGCCCCTATAGTATGCCCCATATCACTCTGTAAAACCTATGAAAGAAACTCGCAGGTTAAATGATCAAGGAATCAAAGGCACGACCCCTATCCGCCCCAGTCTAACTATACAAACTGAAAATCTGTTTTAGGTGCTGAAACAAAAAAGACTAAACACCAATTTTATTGAGAAAGTCACAAAACCGCAAGCCTAAGTGTTAGCGAAATTAGCCAGACCGCAAATCTAAATATCACCCCCCCACCACCCAAACTCTAGTTATCAAGAAAACGGATGCTAAACCCCTCGTTCTCACATGTTCTCATAATTCGAAAGCCAAGCATGCAGCAAACAAAAACCTCGTTCCGACGGTTACGGCCGAGGAGGTATTACCCTGAAGCCCTAAACCCTAAAGCCCTAAACCCTAAACCCCTAATACTAAACCCCTAAACCCAAAGCCCCTAAATACCCTAAACCCTAAACCCTAAACCCTAAACCCTAAATACCCTAAACCCTAAACCCTATTGGCACTTGAGTCGCCGGGTCGCGGCTGGCAGCGGCAATGCATCCGAGAGATATGCGCTCGCACGCCTTTGGAGGCTTAGGGATTAGGGTTTAGGATTTAGGGGTTTAATTAGGGGTTTAGGGTTTAGGGATTAGGGTTTAGGGTTTAGGGTTTAATTAGGGGTTTTGGGTTTAGGGTTTAGGGGTTTAGGGGTTTAGGTGTTTAGGGGTTTAGGGTTTAGGGTCGAGGCGTATAATGTTATGGTGTAGAGACTGGGGATCGGGGTTTAGGCTGGAACGGCTCGGGGTTTCAGGGTATCTACTTACTCCCATTTGCCACCTGCACCTCTAAACCCTAAACCCTAAACTCTAAAAGCTACAACCCGAAACGCCGTACATGTTCTCAAGCACGACACCCCAGACCCAAGACCTCAAAGGAAGAAGTGTGTGGTCGGATTTAGGGAAGGTTGAGGTTTAGGGTTTAGGGTTTTAGGGCTTAAGGGGTTTAGGGTTTAGGGTTCAGGGTTTAGGGGTTTAGGGTTTAGGGTTTAAGGTTTAGGGTTTTGTGGCCCAGGGAAAAGGTGGCATGGGGTTTTCTGCCTGAAGCTCTAGAAGTAGGAGTAGACAAGGTTTAGGGCTTAGAGTTTAGGTGCAGGGTTCAGGGCTTTGGGTTTAGTTGTTTAGGGGTTTAGGGTTCGGGGTTTAGGGTTCAGGGTTCAGGGCTTAGGGTTTAGGGGTTTAGGGTTCAGGGTTTGAGAACACTTCCTAAACTCGACCCCTGAATCAAAGTCCCAGTCTCCAGAGGATGCCCGATTGTTAATATTAAGGCCCTGAGTTGCCGACAAACCTTGAGGGTCCACGTACTCATATAGTATATACTTTGGCCCCAAAGTACCTAGTACCTATATAGGTACCTATATAGGGACTACTTTAAGGCCAAAGTATATACTCTTTGGGTACATGGACCCTTATGGTTCGGATTTAGACCCTAAGCCCTAGACCCTAAACCCTAAACCCTATAGAACCCTTTAAAGGAACCCTTAAAGGTACATGGACCCTTAGGGATAAGGCAAGGAGTAAATCCTCGACTCTCAACCCTACAGAGAACCCATGTAGGACCCGGATTTTCCGAAAACAAGGGGGTACCTTATTTGGGGGTCCTGATAATAAGGATCCTACTATTTTAGGGTACTATATTAGGGTCCCCTACTATTTAGGGTACTTTTTTGGGGTCCCCTATTTTCGGAAAACCCCCATATTGTATCATTTGTATCCTTAAGTTATAGGATCCTTAAGGGAGGGTGGCTCAAGGGCTAAGGGGGGAGGGCCCCAGGTCTCTTTAAGGAACCTAAGGGAGTACTAGGGAGAATTGGGGGGGTTACTGGGTTATATCCCCCCCTTAGAACCCCCTAAGCACTAAACCCTAAACCCTAAACTATTTAACTTAAAGTAACCCCTGAACATGTAGCCGGGGGAGCCCCGCCCTTTGAGTCTTCAAGTTTTCGAAGCTGTTGGGACGGGAAATTGCGTGTTTAGGGTTTAGGGTAGGAGTTCCCTTTAAGGGGGTAACCTTAATAAGGGTCATAATAATTAGTTTAAGGTACCATAGGGTTCTAAACAAAGGCTTCCTTAAGGGTGCCTTTTTAAAGCTGACCTGCTCTGAACCAGCCAAAGGCACTTCTCTAGCGCTGCAGTGGCATCACTCGCTCGTCGCCCTCGTCCTCCTGGCGCTGAAAGTGCACACGCCTACTCAAACCCTAAACCCTAAACCCTGAACCCTAAACCCAAACCTAAAATGGCACCCCGGACTACGCTCCCGCGCAAAGCCTGCAATCTGCAAGACACCCCGTTTGAGGATCAGGTGTTAAGGATCTGAGTGAAAGCTCCCTAAACCCTAAACCTAAGCCCTCAAACCCTAAACCCTAAACCCCAAAGCCCTAAACCCGAAACCCTAAATCCTAAAGCCCCAAACCCTAAACCCTAAACCCTTCAATGCCTTGCAAGACTTGGGAGTTGGTTGCGTCAGGTCTGGCTCCAACGTAAAGCGCAGGGTGTGAGATGTACGAGGGTAATTAGGCTTTAGGGTTTAGGGTTTAGGGCTTTAGGGCTTTAGGGTTTAGGGTTTAGGATTTAGGGCTTTAGGGTTTTGGGTTTCAGGATTTAGGGTTTAGGGTTTGGGGCTTGGGGTTTTAGGGTTTAGGGTTTGGGGTTTTAGGGTTTAGGGTTTTAGGGTTATAGGGCTTTAGGGGTTTGGGGCTATAGGGCTTTAGGGGTTTAGGGTTTTAGGGTTTTAGGGTTTAGAGTTTAGGGTTTTTAACAGCGACTGGACATTCGGAAATCAACATATACGCTACGTGCGGGACACTGAAATAAACACCACAGCAACAAACCCTACTGAAATTAAATTCTGAACCCAACCACCCACAAGGCAAGGACAAAGGCCATACAACCTGCTGAGTATACCTACCCCTAAACCATAAACCCTAAACCCCAAACCCTAAACCCTACCTTGAGCGTTTTAGTCCCCAGAAAGGCCATCACCCAAAACCCCCAAAGCCCTAAACCCTATAAACCCCCAAACCCCTCATTCCTGAAAAAAAGCACTCATTCCTGAAAGCCTTAGGGGTTTAGGGTTTAGGGTTTAGGTCAAGCCCCTAAACCCTAAACCCTAAAAGCTCAAGCCCCAACCTCTCAAGCCAGCCCCGCCTCCCGTTTCGCGCTGGCTGCCCAAGCCAAGACGCGTGGCTCGCCTGGAAATAGGACCCAACATGTACCCGTCGGGGCTGGTTTAGGGTTTAGGGTTGTGTTCCTTACTTGAAGGTCCTGGGTAAGTATCCCTAAGGGTCCATGTACCCAAATAGTATATACTATGGCCCCAAAGTACCCAAATAGGGACTACTTTAAGGCCAAAGTATCTACTATTTGGGTACATGGACCCTTAGGGTATCATAATTACCACGAATCAAGGTGCTTGTAACGCTCCGACTGATAGCCCTGCATACTTCCTACGTCTGCTTCACCTTCAACCAATGGCTCTTGTTCAAGTTTTCACCTATCACATGTAAGTGCGTGGACGAAGAGCTTGGGCGTAGTCTGTTGTGTTCCGGATTTGAAAACCTCTAATCCCTAAGGGTCCATGTACCCAAATAGTATATACATTGGCCCCAAAGTACCCAAATAGGGACTACTTTAAGGCCAAAGTATCCACTGTTTTGGTACATGGACCCTTAGGGATATGAAAGGGCCTAAAATTTAAAACCTAAAATATGTAAGGGCCTTAACCCTAAACCCTAAACCCTTAGGTAAGGGCCTAAACCCTAAACCCTAAACCCTAAGGGCCTAAAACCTTGAAGGAAATCCTTCCAAGGAGCCGCTTCAAGGCACCGAGCGGCTCTGGAGCGATCGCCTTGAACTGGCTCGGGTCCCCAACCTTCTGCATGTACACCGCCCGGCCTCAGCGCGGCGTGAAGTTTTAGGGTTTAGGGCTTGGGGTTTAGGGTTTAGGGTTTAGGGTTTAGGGTTTAGGGTTTAGGGGTCTGCAAACTCTGCTGCAGATACTTGGAACATCAGAGTTAACCACGTTAACCCTAAACCTTACAACCCTAAGCCTTAAACCCTAAACCTTAAAACCCTAAGCCCAAAACCCTCAAACCCTAAACCAGAAAACCATCACTGCTACGTGCAGATGGCACAACAAAACCTCAGCCAACAAAGGACTCTTTAGAATAGGGTTTAGGGTGTAGGGTTTAGGGTTTGGGGTCTAGGGTTTAGCGGTTTAGGGTTTAGGGCATCTTCGACTTATAGCAGAAACCCTTATAGCACACTTTAGAATCGGGTTTGAAGACATATCCCTCAGGGTCCGAGTAGCTAATTATAATACACCCTCCCAAATAGTAATCTACAAAATTACTATCCGAAACCTAAGTACCTAATTATTGGGTCCTTTGGACCTTTAGGGTATATCTACCCTAAATCCCAAACTCTTGACCCTAAACCCCTAAACCCCTAAAGCCTAAAGCCTAAACCCTAAAGCCTACCCTAACCCCTAAACCCTAAAGCCTAAACCCCCAAACCCCCTAAACCCTAAACCCCCTAAACCTTAAACCCCTAAACCCCTAAACCCCTAAACCCCTTAAACCCTAAACCCCTAAACCCTAAACCCTAAACCTTAAAGCCTCCAAAACCTACGGCCTAAGTCAAACAAAAACGTCAGGCCAAGGGGCCTCGATAGGATGGCGGGCTCGAACGCCGCGGACTGGGCGACTGCGCTGTCGTACCCAGCTGTTGTGGATCCAGGCCTTCCCAGCGAGCCCAACAGAACACCCCTTAATTAAGGAAATATAACTAAAACCTTACTTAAAAGGAATATAGCTAAAACCATAATATTCAGGGAATATAGCTTATAGACCATAATATTAAGGAATATTGCATAAACCTTAAGATTAGGGAATATAGCTTCAACCATAGCATTGAGGCTTCTAGAATTCAAGGTCTGTTCCTTACTTATAAGGGGTAGGGGATCCAGGCCTTCGGCTATCAGGGCTGCAGTCTAGTACCCTAAAGCCTAAGCCCTAAACCCTAAACCTAAGCCCTAAACCCTAAAGCCTAAGCCCTAAACCCTAAAGCCTAAGCCCTAAACCCTAAAGCCTAAGCCCTAAACCCTAAAGCCGAAGCCCGAAGCCCTACTCCCTATATAAGCCCAAAACCCTATAAGCCCAAAACCCTATAAGCCCTAGACCTTATAAGCTCTAAAGCCTATAGTGGTTCCTATCATACCCTGAGGGTCCATGTACTCGTATAGTATATACCTTGGCCCCAAAGTACCCGAAAAGGGACTACTTTAAGGCCAAAGTATCCACTATTTGGGTACATGAACCCTTATGGTTCGGATTTAGACCCT
>CAJNDV010031848.1:19864-45261 GCA_905221635.1 Symbiodinium sp. CCMP2456 | reverse complement strand
CTGGTTTCGTTCATATTTCGTTTGTGCTTTGTTATTTTAAATCGTGCCATTCGTTGCATTTAAAAGAACAAAACGCCCACGAAATTATTCACTTCATTTCCACCGTTCCTCCGATTATTCGCTACACCAGTGATCCGTGAACTAGCCGCTGTCATGTGTTCTTGCCCGTTGACTGGGGTGTATTTCATGTAGGGCTAGAGGAAAAGGGCCAAATTTGATAGGGGAAAACAAATGACTGAAAAGTAATTAGCGCGTGTTTCCCTCTGTTAAATCTGGTTCTTTTTCGCCCTGATTAACTTCCTGTTTTTTGTTGTGAGAAGAGCGAAAGCACGCACTCATTCTTTCGTCTATCTTTCGGTTCGCTTCACACAACGACGCAGGAAATTAGGGTGTTTACCTGCAGCATAAAGAGGGTCCCTGTGTTGCGTTTGTATGGGTCACATGAACTTTCTCGTACGTGTAGAGCGCACTGCAAGCAATGAGCAATTGCGATTTATGTGAGTTTCCGCACACGATTCAAGCCGAAGGCGTGGGTACATGAGGGGGGGGGAGCACATGTAAATATATATATATATATCTGCATGACCATAAAAACCTTCTGCATGAGGCCTCCGATTGATCATACAAAAATATGTGCTGCGTGCACTTGGCTCCAGCGTTTTTTTTTGTGGGTCGGAGCCCGGCTGCTTGTGCGACGTCGGCCTTCTTAGCCGGCTGCACTGGCGTGGTGCTGTGAGGCGCGCCGCAACGGAACAGGGGCTTAAGGGTCACAGAAAGGACTGCTGTGGCAAGGCCTGAGGCTCGATCACAAGCCGCTCTGCGTGTGCTTTCTTGTCTTCTGGAGAAGGTGACCCACAGAAGAGCTTTCAGATGAAGGCTCTACACGATCAGCGTGGAAACAGACAACAAGGCCTGGACCTGAACCGCTCGATCCGCACACGCACACGCCTCAAGCACGTCGTTTGTAGTGCTGCATCCCATCTGAAGAGATGTTGTGCGAGCTTCACCTCGTGTCGTTCTTCAGAGCATGCGAGTCTGAGAGGACAGAGGTTCTCGACTCGAGTTCATCTTCTCAAAGCTTCTTCTGGGCCTATGATGTCGGCCATTAAGTCTCCATGAACAGTAGTTTTTGCACGGCAACGCCGCCCTAACTGTTTCAACTATCCGTACTCAATGCAGCACATGTGGACTAGAGAAGGACCCGTCCAGCAGCTCCGATGCGACAAGAAGTGGCTGCTCATACAGATCTCTCTTACACCTCTCTCCGTGTCTCTCGCATTCTCTCGCCCTCTCTTTCTGGCTCTTTTTCCCGTGGTGTCTGGCGTGCTTGGGAGGTGCACGGGGCCGACAAGTGCGGCGCCACAGCGGCGCAGCAGGCGAGACGGGCACAAACCCGGCTACCAGGGGTCTCCACGTCGTTATGCCCAGAGTATCGCAAGGTCTGCGAATCTGCCGACTGCATTAACGTAGCGACAGGTTGTTGTGCCGGAACCAAGTTACCTGCAAAACGAAAGCCATGTTTGAAGGGAGAGTTCTCTGAATCTGCAGGACGCCTTTTGGTAGCGGCATGCTGCGCAGCTGACCGAGCCTCAACAACTTGCAGAGTCATGGAGAGTTCGAGGCAAGATGTGCTTCTGCTGTGAAAGCATGTTTAAGACAAGTCACTCCAGACTTAAGCTCTCCACTCCGATATGTTATTGGTGGTTTATGCATCTGCCGTACGCCTGTTGCCCTTCCAGAACTAGTGGCTTGCATTCCCTATGTATTGGCATGTCGTAGCTGCAACCTTTGCATGCAGCCTGAAGCAAAGAGCTATTGTAAATCCATGAGCTTGCGAATAGCCGATGCCTTTTTGGCCCGGCTTGTGGACAGACTGAAATTAGCTTTCGAGTCTTGGGTAGGTCCGGGTAGGGCATCGATGAACAAAATCTTTCAAATAGTTTGTGTAGAGTTGGAGACTCGAGCTCAGGTCGTTGCCGTGGCTGTCAACCTCCCTAGCCGCGCAGACAGACGGCGAGCGAGGGAAGCTGCCGAAGAGCTTGAGCTCGAAACGGAAGGCTGCGGGATGGGAGATTCCATCCGCTTGTCGGGGTTAACTAATAAGGTGAGGTCAGGCAAAACAAACGTCTTGCAGTCCCTCGTTGGGCCCTGGTAGTGTAGCTGCAGGATCGCTACGTGGTGGGTCTTTTCATTCACCGAACTCGCTTTGTCTTGTTGCGGCCGGAAGGAAGCAGTGAGCTGGATGAGGAGCAGGAATACCCATTGGTAGCTGCAGGCCTGTGCCCTCCCTGCCATATTGAGAAGCATTACACAGGCCTTCGCAGCAAAAACTCTTGCCTGCAGGTGGCTCAGCAAGTAGCCCGTCCACACAGGCCTTCTTGTCTTTGGTCAAGGCCTCGGCTCGCCTCACTTCAGCCACATTCATCGCACCGGCAAATCGGCACCCAGGATGAAAAAGATGGCCGATTTTGTGGCAAAGAGGGAGACCTTTGCAAGTGCTTTGGCAAAGTGCGCTACGGACGTCTGAGTCTCATCATCCGACACAGGAGACGCGTGTGAAGGAGTCACTGAGACCTTGAGGCCTTTTTTCGTGGTCCGGCGACCTCGTGGTCGATGGCAGCGTGAACTGCTCCGCTGCCCTGTTCGGTGATCCCATGCCGCCGGCGCCCGAGGGGTGTTTAGCGGTTTAGCGTGGAGATCCAACCGACACCGGTGGATAGAGATCGTGGCATGGTGGTCGCCTATGTCTCATGTCTGGACATGTAGATGAGCCATGCTCAGGTTTTAGAATGTTTTAGATAGATGAGAATCGTCTGAGCAAATGGTCACATTTTGCAGTAGTGTGGTTTCTGCCACCTTGAGGATGGATCTGAAGATCTGCAAGTGCTACCCGACCATGTGTACCACACAAGCTACCCGGCTTCAAAGCAGACGGTCCTGGTTGTTGTTGGGGGATACCTCCCGCCTCGTGCGGATTGGGAGTCTGCTGCCGCAGGTGGGCATTTGCACACCGGAGCCCTGCATGTGCCCCACGTGCGCTACTGAGCGTCTCTGGGTCATTTCCCACGAGTTGGCACCTGAGCCCAGCTAACGCCTTCACTGTGGCCGACACTCGAGGTCCCGTGATCCGGACATGGAATGGGCAAAGAAGACGCTTATGACAGGCGATGGCACGAAGTGCCCGAGGCCAAGAGATTGATGATTGATGTTCCTGTGTTTTGTGTCATTACAAACGATTGCGAGGCTGGGCCTGTGAGAAGAAGCGAGCCAGCACTGGTGTGGCAGAGTCTGGCAACTCCACCTACTGCCCTACACAGATGGGTCGTTGCTCTCTGAAGCGGCTTGAGCCCCAGTTTCTGCCTTGCCCTTGCCGGCTTCGAGGTAAAGTTGCTCAGGTCGTGCAAGTGCGAAGACCCTGCCGACATCAAGCGCGTCATGCGGCAGCTGGCCTTGAAATTTTCTTCGGCCGGAACTGGAACTGCATTGGCCCAAGGGGTTCCTTCAACCAAGGACGAAGAACGGAGAGAAGTGCTGGACTTGTGCTCCCGTCGGGGAAGGCAGGGCCATGGGCATGGACAGCGGCCGGCTCCCCAGTGAACGAGAGATAGAGAGAGCCCTGGAGCGCACGATATTGCAAGCGGTTGGGTCCCCTCACCAAGTTAGACAAACAAGCAGGCGGCACAGAAAAGGATGCCCAACATAAACTGCAGGTCAAAAAGCTATGTTCTGGATGCTGCCGCTGCTTTGGTCCTTCATGGATTGGCCCAACTCTTTCTGGCAGGCCGGGAACTGAGGCCGTTCTTTCTGTCTGGGGACTGAAGCCGCAGGGTTCCAATTTGACGTTTCTTGGGGTTGGGTTGGGATTCGAGCATGTTCAAGCTCGTTGCAGAGCAGGGACAAGATTCGACTTCCGGCGCAAAGGCTGAAGTTCTATAGAAAACTCTGCTGTTTTGCTTGATCCGCCACCTTCGACCTGGTGCACGATCTAGTCCAGCCTAGCAGGGATGACCTCTGGACAACACGGCGAGGTATCTATACAGGGTTTCTGGCGCAGCAGCAGCAGCAGCAGCAGCTAGGACGAGTGGTTTCCGAACAGCCCTCACGCGGCACCACTCTGCATGCAGACATGGTCATTAGCTGAGGTGTGCAATGGCGACAGGGCATTGACCATATTTTCGGCTCTTTGCATCGTCGGGCAGGAGCCCCGATCTCGTGCGAGCTACGTGTGATTTGAGGGTCGATTTGTCGGTTGGTTAAAAGCACTGCATGCCAGGGAGTTGCTGCCCTCAACATAATCAGAGACACTCCTCGCTACCCCAGCAGCTGTCCGAGGTATCTTCTGCAGGTCTTCGCACCCTTCCTTCGCCTGGACCGATTCTTCTCTTTCTATGCGCCGTGCATGAAAAAGGGCGAGTTCTGGCCGGTGACTCAGGCCTTAGGCCCAAGAAAGTCGCAATATCTCAAGACTATTGGCCCCTTGCATGGTGTCTGCAACCAGAGGCGCTTCTTCACCTACTTCATGCTGCACTCAGATTTGCAGGCCGCTGCTGGAAATGTTGTTCTCCTCCTGGCTTCCCGAATGCCTTCGACTGGGGATTCTACTCACCTGAAGTCCCTGTCGGCACTGTCTGACCAAAGCCCAAAAAGGAATCTCACTACGAGCTTTCCTTGCTTATGTTCTACAAGCACATAAGAAATAGCTTAACTCACCTGCTTCTACATGGGTCTCTTGCTCGTGCTGCGGATCACAACAGTTTAGCATCACGAACAGGTTAGATGAAAGCGGGAATCTGGAAAACACACTATCATCAGCGCGACATAAGTCTCACCCACGGCAAACTAAGAGAACATTCGATGTTCAGCTCCCTGGTAAGACGTGTCGCGGACAGGACAGTGAGCAAAGTTACAGTGGCCCTATATGCCACAATCCCCGATTCCCACAAACCTCAACGAACTCCCGCATCACCAGCCCTCGCCAGCATCTGTGCGTGAACTTGTTCCACCTGATGGATGCCCTGGATCTTGAAGGGGTGCCAGATCTTGAAGTCAGCTCGGTGCTCTGTTCATGTCCGGCTTAGCTTGAGGCGAGTTCTGAGTACGGAGTATGCACGACTCCGGCTGCTTTCAGGTCCAGGAGTACCGCTCAAGTGCACCCGCGATGGCCCCGTGGCCACGATCTGTTATCCTGATGCCGGGAAGCCCAACAACGGATTTCGTGTCACCCTTTCGTGCACTGGACGGGGGTGGCATTGAAGAGTTCAGAGGATAAACTACAGTGACTACAGTCGCCGCTTGCACATTCTTCCAGCAAGGTCGGGATCGGCTGGAACAATGCCGCTGCCTTATTACAACTGCCTTGTTGACGGTTCGCTTCAAGCCATAGTAGTCTTAGGTGGTGGGTATCATGGCCACGGTGCTTGCGTTTGGTGCGTTGCCGCGGCCACAGGAATTCGCCTTTTCTGATGCAGAGAGAGGGGAAGTTAAGGGAGCCTTGGGACGGGGTAGTGACAGCACGCCAGGGTGGGCACGATGAAGAACTTCGGGGCCCTGGTCCAGGGCGTGTCGCGCTTGCACTCAGCTTTTTATGGTTCGTCGAGAGCAAACGACGCTCAGACTGAGGCGAGTTCAGTTTGCTTCGGCGTGGACGGCGCGCTCATCGCGCTGTATGGGGTCTTCCTGGGTGCCGGGCCCGGGGCTCGGGCCAGGGGCATCCCCTACACTCTAGACCCCATTGGAGCTGAACAGTGCTTACCGATTCGGATATGACATGTCCCTTCGTGCAGTCGGAGAACAACCCGAGGTTAGATCAGAAGTTGAAGATTCCGGAGTTCGGCGCTTTCTTTTGGATGCGTGGGCCCGGCCTGCGTCAAAGACCATCTGCAGACAACACGAGAAGTGACAAAAAACGGCACTCTGTGGCGCGTGACAAGTGCGGGAGCCTGATCCTGCCAGGCATCGGAATCATCGCGTTTCATATCATTATTGACATTGTCACATGCTCGGATTGCATGCAGTGCCAGATGTCGGGAAGCGCATAGCAAGGTGATCTGGACATGCTTCTCCCGTAGTTGTCGAAGCCACATACCAGCAAAACCCCGAGAATACGCAATGCCGAGGTCCAGAGCGTTTGTGGTTCTGGCAAGGATACAGTGGGCACTGTTGCACACATGGCCTCGCTCGTCGCAGGCGATCCAGGGCAAGCAGGAGATTTCGCTTTGCTCTGCTGCCCTAATCGATCCTGAGTGCAGGCTTTTGCTACGTCATCCTGGTTCTTCCACCGATGGGTGATGGGAGCTTCTTCGGAAGCGACAGGCTCTTATACACCATGACTGCAATCTGCAAGTTTGGGTAGCGATTGGGTTGCTGCCAATATGCACTGGACAAGTGTCTGCCAAGCTCGATTACTCTTGTGCGCTCGCAGGCCCTACATTGTCAACTGCGGCATGACAAGCCCGAAGTATGTGACATTAGATGCTGCTCAGCTTGCATTCATCGAGGTGCTTCATTCGGACTGCACAGCAGGCACCCGCCATTTGACCTGTCGTCAGGAAGCAACTACGCAGTGTCTGGCCTTCTTCAGAAGGACAGATGTTTGAACTGCAGGGACCTTGGCGCCAAAACGTTGCTACAGGTGCTGCATCAAACATGGTGTTAAAGAGGTGGAAAAGTTTTGCAGTCGCACCGTTTTCTCAGCTTGCTGATTCCACCATTGCAGGAGCAATGGCATTGAGATTAACACCGCGCAGAACATAGCAAGTGCGCCAGCCTGCCATATCGCCCCGGCAATGAGTTGACAGACTGGTGACGGATGCTGCCGAATTCACGGCCGTTCACTCTAGTTGTTGCAGCCATGTTTTATGCGAGAGCAATCTTGACCAAATGTGGGTCGCGATGTGCAGGTGCTGTGCTAGTCATCGGTGTCGTAGTCGCGATCGTGAACGCAATCCAAAAGCACATTCCTCAGAAGGCCGTGCAGATTGACGACATCACGATTCGCTACCATCTATATACTGCAGCGACTGAACAACAGCTGTTGGCGCTTGAAAGAAGCACTCACAGGTGAATCCGGAATAGCCATCTCCAACGAGCTTCTTCCCACAAAGCTGCGTGTTTGTGTTGTTTAGATTGTTCGGCGTTTGCATGTACCAGGCTTTACTGCAGACCTGCTTGACATTATCTTTGCCTGCTCTCCTGAGAAAGAATTGGGTCAGATGTTGAATGGCTTTGAGCCTAGCGCCTTGGACACATGTTGGGCAGTTGACTTGAGGCGGGACATCACAGACGATGGAATCGCCGTCTTTTCATGTGGAGACTCGCAGCAGATCGGCGCCCAGACCCTCACAGGTTGCGATAAGCCGACAAAGAAGTCTGCATTCCTTCTACTAGTCATGTCTAACTAGAAGTTCAGTTCACTGCCAGCCTGGAAAGTTTTTAGAAACCTTGAAGGTGGAACTACTGCAGCGAAAGGATTAGTGTGAGCTATGTCTAAGGCTTGAGAAGCGAGCTGTCCGAGATGACAAAACAACAGAGTTCGAGCCCTGGTCCTTGAATCTTGCTACCATCCCTCTCGCGAGAAGGCAGGAGGGGGACGGAGAGCGGAAAAGGTGAACAAATCGTACCAAGGGCCTGCACTGCGCAAAGTGGCCAGGCTACACGTGCCTGTAGGCCCCCCAAGAATGAGAGACCTTATTGACGAAGCAGAAGAAAAAAGCCTCACATACAGTAGCGCATGAGTCCCCAGCAGCAAGACAAGATAAGCGGTTCACATGTCTCCTTAGCCTTCCACCAACTATCACCACTCTTACTCCCTTGGCCCAATATTAATAAAGGCCACAGTAGGTGGGAGGGCAGGTTGCGGAGGTGTTTGTTGTTGAGAGTTTTTTTGGTTCTTCCTCGTGCGGGACTAGGCTTAGATATGTGTGTCCGTGTGTGCCTTCAGGGTATTCACGGTCTTTCAGGGTTGTTGTGATTTCTTCTTTTTGCTTGTTTCCCGCTTCCATTCTTCTGCGATGCTTCAGGGGTTGCCTTCTTGTGACGTTACATCTTGGCTTGGGTTGGGTTGGTTTCTGGTAAGGGTTCTGCTAAGGTTATTAGAGGTCGTTGATACATTCTGTAGCCTGCTTCCAGGCTGGACCAGGAGATCACAGGCAGGGAGAAAGTCTTGGGCGAGGTCAAAGACACAGCCAGGTGCTGAGACGAACATGCCATTTGCCTCAAACACAGCGTGAGTTAGTTAGTACGTCTGACAGCACCAGCCGTTGACAGAGCAACATGCAAAATTTGAAAAACGAAAGAACACGTGCACAAGCCTTTCTTGGCTTTGGCTGCCTGACTTCAATTCTAGTTAGACTCGCACAAGACGAACTGTGCCATACTGCAGTTTTCGGCAACTGGCGGGACCGGTTGTCATGCCCATTTGCATTGAGATCCAGCAGCACCCAGCACTCTTCGACTCCAGACTTTGTTGACGGCAACATAGCTGAGGTGTCGTTTCTGCAGCGCTTCCACACGAACCTTTCCAAGGTGGTACTGCGACCTCAGGCAAGCGAAATGCACATGACCTCTAGTGTGCATGGCAAGAGGCAGCTGACTTTTCCAGTTGCTCCAGACGCTTCTGCTCTTGCAAGGTTCTGAACTAGCTATTTTGCGGAGCTAGGAACCATGATCTCTAAAATCCGTCGGCTCAGTCGGCTCACAGCTGGATCCACGGCTGTGTCACGATGGCCTATGCACAGGGCTGCCTGCTCCTGTCCTTGGCACGGCCCGACTTGCCGCGACCAAGTCTCAAGGGGCAGGCGGGCTTTTGGGGAACAGACTTACTGCTCTGAGGTCTTCCTTTGAATCATGACTGAAGCGGGCAAGCATGCCTGACGAAGTGCCTCAAGAGCCAGGTGAAGCCATATGGGTCAGATGCCCATTCTGCAGCCGAAGATGAAGAGAAGGGTGTCCTCACGTTGTTGCAGGAGTACGTACAGACATCCCCAAGCTACTCTGAAAGAATCGGATAACTCTGTGTTTGGTTGGGTTGCGTTGTTTGCCATCGCATGGCCGAGGCTTCCGTATTCCTCAGGGCATGCCTGCTCTCCAGTGGGGCTACGATGTCAAATTCACGAAAACAAGGAAATCTCGCTTCCGGGCTCGCGTTGCGTTCTTGCTCGATGGCATACCGCATCATGCAATCGGCACATGGGACAGCTCCAAGAAGAATGCCCAGCGACAGTTGGCGGACGTTTGCCTGAAGTTCTTCATCGGCGCGTGGAGCTCGCATTTGCTCAGTCAGCGAGTTCTCGAAGCCGGACACGGAAGCAGAGCCTTCCACTTTAGAACTGAGTCCGTATTGAGCTACTCGGACTGTTTTTGGGGGCCATGGCCGAGCTCGAGCGTGCCGGAGCGTGCCCGAGCGTTGTGCTTTTTCTAAGCTGAGGCCAGTTCCTTCAGAGCTACGAGCCTTGCGAAAGTACACCTGCTTGGAGCCTGGAAGTCGAGAGAAACCTCGCCGAGCCAGGCCCGCAAACTCTCTCGAAGAGCGCCGAGCTCGCCGAACGTCTCAAGCAGCCAAGTAGCCACGAAGCAATGACAACGAGTTGACTTGGGGATGCGATGGGGTGTACACAAGTGTACGGCCAGGTGCATCTTCCACGCCTGCCGCAGGATACAGAGCCCTCGTGCATCTGCAGCTTCTGGGTGTCCCACACACCTTCGCGGGACGGCTTTGTGGAACCTTGGAGTGAAAGGATGAAATGGAGCCTGCACTGCCAAGGGCGCAAGAATGCTCGTCTCCCCCGCACGCCCTTCCCAGGCACGGCCGAAGATGCGCAGACCGACACTGCCAAGCGGGTGCTGTGGTACTTGCAGTGCCCAGGCTCCGGAGATCGGCTGAGAGGTTGCAATGATAGCCACGAGCAATTTCCCCATCGCACTAGTAGCCTTGCAACGACATCAAGGAACACCTGAATTCGCGACAACATGCAACATGCTTGGCAGGGTTTGAGGATGCATTCCAACTGGATCCAAGTGTATTCGAGTGCCAGGCGGCTTTGCCTGCAACTGAAGGGCTTCTTGTGTAACACGGTGCTTGGTTTCGCAAATCTGCGAGTGCCTGAGTCAGTTCAGGACCGGCTTGTGGCACCTTCGCCGCAGTGGAGTCAGTGGCCATCTCCGAGCCTCGGCGAGGAGTTCGAGAGCTGAGAGTTCTGAGGTTCTAGGCTTTCGCTCTCGGAGTTTGGTGGCGCTCGTTGTTGCGAAGGGAATGCTTGAGGATATCGACATTCCACTTAGGAGCTCGTCTGCAGAGCAGATCCTGTGACGCTCTCAAGAGGCCAGCATGTCCAGCCATTGCAGCAGTAGGAACCTGTTGCAAGTTCGGGCCACAGGCCAACGGCTGGAGCAGAGGGTGCGTTAACCCATGTTCCAGCCTTTTAATGTGGAGGTTTCCGGAAACGAGGCTGTCCCTCAATGTTACAATCAGCTATGCAGGGTGTATATTGGCCTCGAGTTTTCGGAAGCTTCCCTCTGCTTACGAGAGTAAGCTAGGATCTTGCAGTGGGCTGGCCCTCCGTGTGAGACAGTTTAGTATCGATGCGAGAGCTCTCGCATACTGAGGATGTTGCCAATTGCAATGCCTCCTTCCACAGGGCTTTGGAGTGCATGGTAAACGCGGGACTTGTGAATTCAATGGGCTGCAACCTGAAACCGGGGCTTTCGAGACCAAAGGACAGGAATCCAAAGCCTTGGCCGCAAGATGCCAGCAGAGACATGCGGAGAGCAGATTGCCGGTGCCGCTACACGTAAGTTTGGAGCAGAGCAACAGCAAAGCTCAATTCGCCTCCCGACCGAGTTTTGTTCCCTTCTTCTTCTTTCCCATCAGAGACACAGGAGTGTGCGTTCGATTCCGAACCTCGAGAAAAGTGGACGTCAAAGCGTGTGTCTGTACAGAGCGTGGGTGGCAAAATCGCTGGCCACGGAAAGATCCACGCTGTCACCTTCACCGTACATGAAGCAGGGGTTACTTTCGGATTTTCATGATTGTATATAGCACTCCTTAAGGAATTACAGTGTGCATACTTGCGATTGTCGACAATCCCTACTTCACACTCTTTTCGCCAGAGCTTGGTGCTCGAGAACCAGCTCAAAGTTAAGCGAAGGGCGGTGAAGGCAAAATGCTTGGCTTGCCAATTTGCAGGATGAATCTGTTTGAGCAGCAGCCTCGGGAGGGGGGGACGTAGTTGCGGTGTACCATTGCCGGAGCATGATGGGCAGTCATCCTTTGAATTATTCCAAATGCACCACATGGATTTTCTATGTGTGTATACAACGCGGTGACAGATGATATGCCAGGCACAGGCAAGCTGATTCTTCTTGAGGCTCGGCATTCGAGTGCTTACACGTTGCTGGGAGACAGGGATCCCTCGTTTGCCAGAAGAGGGTTTCGTGATTCGCCCGTTTCTGTCCGACGTTGACCATACTGCCGCCATTTGGGTAGAACATCAGTTGTTCGATCCAGCCGCAGCAGGGGTGCAGAACTACTCAAACTGCATGGGCAAGTTTGACAAGCTTGTTTGGCCGAAGCCTCCGGGCATGAGCAAAGCGTTGAGCCACAGCGCTTGATTCTAATTAGGAAGCATTAGGAAGCTCGGTTGTCTCACCTGAACATAATTATGAAGCGCTTTGGACCCGACGATGCTCTGCCACAGGACGCGTTGCAGCCTTGAGAAGTTGCCGAACTGTTTGTGTCTGGGTCGTGTCTGCAAGCGTCGTCAATTCATGCTAGGCGGCTGTGCCGTGCCACCGACCCCCCCCAACTTCCCGGGATTTTGGAAGATGCCAACAGCAGGCAGATCGAGAAGCAGTTTAAGCAGAGGACCTGCGGAAGCTGCATGAGCTGCTCCGCGAAGACCTCTCTTCTCTGCCACTCGTCAAAAAAAGCCGATTCGAAGGTGCCGCCCTGCACTGCTCTCCGAGGTTTCACAAGCAGGAGGTAAAGATGCGCGAGTTGTTGAAGGTTCCTGCACCTCGGCATCTTTTTTGGTGCTGGGGGAAACGCAAAACCCAGCTTCTCCTGTGCCCAAGCCTAAGTCCTTGGTGTGTTTGAACCCTGGCGTAACCTTGAAGCGTCCATGCAGACCGGCACCTCTGCTCTTTGGCTTGCGGGCTTCGAACGAAACTCGTAGCTTCCTAGCGACGTGGACATGCAGGGCCTGGGCTTGGAGCACCTCGTGGCCTGTGGCTTGCCCACCTACAAGGCGTCCCCATGCCTGCTGACAGCGTCGAGGTCTCCGTCGGCTCCGTCTCCAGCAGGAGCTGAAGGGAACGGCCGAGGAGGTCTCGATGGCTTCAGCTGCATGAGCTACAATGTGCTGCTCCCGAACAGCAAGGATGGCTGGTGGATTTACAAGTATTACAAAGACTCGCGTGGCTCGCACACCTCTTGGGCTGAGCGTCAGGCCTTGTTGGCTCAGCAGATTGCACGCGTCCAGCCTGATGTGCTTTGTTTGCAAGAAGTCTCCGAACTCTCCTTCGATGAGGACTTCCGCTTCCTTGGTGAGCAGGGGTATACCGTGCTCATGCATGAGAAGAAAGGCAGGATGAGACCGGCCACTTGCTGGAAAGCAAACTGGAAACAAGTAGTTGCTCAGCATAAGGATCGCACCCTCATCGTGGGGCTGCAGAATCAAACGCTGCTTCTCTTCGTCGTGAATGTGCATCTCAGTGCAGGACCCAGCGCCGACCGCAGGCTACGGCAGGTGCATGAAGCCCTAGAGACCGTTGAGAAGGAAGCGAAGAAGATGAGCAAAGCACCAGACGAGTTTGCAGTTCTCGTTTGTGGGGACTTCAACTCTCAGGGGAGCACAGCCGTCCGAGAGCTTCTCGTGAATGGCGTTGTAAGCCCTGACTTTCGGGAGTCAGGCGATCCGACAGAAAAGGGCCAAGAAGGTAAGCAGATTACTTCAAAGATCCGCAAGCACGGCCTCCCCACCTTCCAAGATGCTGCCGACGTGGCATTTTCGGGGCGTGCTCCTGCGACGATACTGGCCCAAAACATTGATGATAAAATGGTGAATCCAGATGGATCGCTTACCGAGTCAATGGGCAAGGCATTGGATGCGGCCTTCGATGCATGTCGATCTGGCAACGAGATGACGGCTGGAGAGACAGAGCAGTTTCTGACCAGAATCAACCGGGAGCTGGGCCGAGGCAGTGAGCATCGCTTCGTGGAGGCAGTCTTCGAGAAGCGCGGAGAGCGAGCCCTTAGCCGGGAGGACTTCCATGCACTTTATGCAGCCGAGCTGGCAGAAGGGAAGTTCTGGGGGGTTGAACACGACCTGCGTGAGCTCCTAGGCCACGGCTTGGCACAGCCGGAAGACGGCCCATGCGAACTGCGTTTTGATTACATCTACTTTACACCGAAATCGCTGAAACTTCGGGGTGTGCAGGAAATGCTCAGCAAGGCAGAGCTGCAAAGGATTTACGGACATCCTTGGGAGACATTGCCCAACTCGTGGCATCCGTCCGACCACTTGCCAGTTATTGCTTCCTTCGATGTTCTTCACCGAAGCTGAGGTAGAAGTTGAGGTGGCTTCTGCCTTAGGCAGTGGCTGTCTTGCTCCTATTGTCGCTTTACACCACGAGGCAAGCTAAGAAGTGACGTCGGACCGCATGAAAAGGACATGCAACCTAAGATGTCTATGGCACTCGGAGCACGCCCTGCCCACATGTCTGCCATGATACGCATGTCACACGGAGAGCTGCTTTGCCGGGGTGGCTGTAACGTCAGACTGCCAAGCTGGGATTGTTAAATTCCGTCGCTTGCTTTTGCCGGCGCTCTGTTTATGTTTGTTTGCTTGCTTTTTGGCTGTGTTTTTGGCACGGCTGATGCTGCTACAGCGCTGCATTATAATATCATGTTTTGTTGGGGTGTTCGATTGCTTGGCAGCTTGAGCTCCTGCGTGGTGGTTAGTTTGGCGAATCTCCCGTGCAGCTGTCCGTGTTCGTGCTCTCGCATAATGTGCCTGCATAAGTGTATAACTAGCTACATCGATCTAGCCACCTATCTACCTAGTTAGCTAGCTACCGAGTTACCTACCTACCTACCTACCTACCTACCTACCTACCTACCTACCTACCTACCTAGCTACTTACCTACCTACCTACCTACCTACCTACCTACCTACCTTCCTACCTACCTACCTACCTACCTACCTACCTACCTACCTACCTACCTACTTGCCGATCGATCTCAATTTGTTTGTCTGTCTATCTTTATGTTCTGCCTCATCTATCTACCTCTATGAATCTATGTATCAGTCTACTTATCTGCCTACATCTATCTATTTGTCTGCCCGTGCCTGCCCGTCTGTATGTCCATGTATCGATCTATCTATCTAACTAGCCACCTGTCCCATCTATTCTATCTGTTATCTTTCTCTCGGGACTATGTGTTTCTTGTGCGCGTGTCTGCACTACCATGGTGTTCGACAAAGCTAGAAGCTTCCATTAGTTCTTATCGGGCATTCTAAGCAGCTACGTATGCGCGTCCACTGAGGGTCAACAGAGGCCATACGCGGACGTGTCTTGGCCGAAATGGCGTCAGATAGCAGACGAGGCGTAAGTTAGAGAAGGGCCTGTCTGACTTGTCCCAAGCTCCTTCGCATCCAGGTTCATGATCGGAACTTCTCGTCCGACAACTTGCCACCAAATTTTGGCAACGAAGTGCCCGATGACCTTGCAGCCGAGATGCTGCCGGAAGGAGTGCCGACAGCCAGGGGTAACTCAAGAGGTTGTTGAAGCAAGGGAACCTCTGCGATGCCACTTCGTTCATCCAGCTGGAAGTTTGGCCCATGCAGAAGCGTACGTGCACGTGCGTGGAAGTTGAAGCATTCGTCTGCTACTTTCAGGATCTAAGCTGCCACCTCGGCCGACCAGCACGGCCAAGCAGATGCCGACCGAGTCCGGCACCGCCGGCACTTGGGCGGTCAGAGCCGACAGCAGCAGCTGCTCACCGGCATCTACCCTACTTTGATGAATAAATAACGGAAATACTGACCATGCCGGTGTCGAGATATTGATGTACAAATCAAAACAGTTGTAGTAACAGCAAGATTTCAAAGTGAAATTTGTGATGTTTGGTAGAATGGAGTAGCCATGTGCAAGCGTATTCGGAACCAGCAACCACTCAACTTGTTGATACGGCATGATTTTGAAGTCTGAGTGATCATTCGAGCCCACCCCCATAGGCACCAATTCTGTGCTGTGCAGCTTTCTTCCAGCCTAGCCCAGCCGTACGGGGCTACCCCACTTGTGGAAAAAGACTGGCGTGCCGTTGCAGAAGCATTCATGTTAGTGATGGATTCTCTCCAGCATGTCTTTTCAGACCATATGCAAGCTTTCGAAATAAGGGAATGAACGTGTACTGAATGTGATACACGGGCGGGCTCCGAAAAGTTCTTGGGGAATAGAGTTAGTGTTAGCATCAATAGCAATAGTAATTGCAACAATAGTAGCAATAGTTGCACAACAAATCGAGCCAAAGTCACGATGGCGGAAAAACTTGCCATTATTGGGTCCCCACGAAAACTCATCTGGGTGCTCACCAGACGCGGGTTCACAAAAAATACGTCACGATTACACTATATCTGCAATGCTTTTTCTGGATCCACTTCCGCCATGCCGTGTCCCATAGTCTCCCGCAGTGTTTTCGGCATTTGTTGTTTCGCGGGCATTTTCGGACTTCTCTTTGGACTTAGGTTCCCCGGGTTCTTCGGGGGGGCAAGGTGGGTGGGCTGGGAATGAGAACGTTCTTGTGCAAAAGCACACCTATAACATGGTGACCAGTAGGAATGCCGTGATGATGGCAATGAACATGATGACCCTTGATGATGCTAATGATGATGATGACGATGACACGGAGAAATGTTGATGGCGATGATGGGAATGATGGAGCTCACCCAGATGGTGATGATGACAATGATGATTTTGATGATGAGTGTGCTCAGCCGCGGGCGTCGCACCAAGGAGGGAGTAGCAGTAGGATTCGGAGTCGGAGAGGCAGCGGCAGCATTAGAAGCAGCGGCACTCGTAGTAGTAGGGCAGTAGAAGCAGTAGTAGTAGTAGTAGTAGTAGTAGTAGTAGCAGCAGCAGCAGTAGTAGCAGGAGTGGTAGGGGCAGTGGCAGGGGTAGAAGTAGAAGTAGAAGCATTAGGAGCAGTAGTAGCAGCAGTGGTAGCGGCAGCGGTAGCAGTAGCATTAGCAGCATTAGTAGCGGTAGTAGCAGTAGCAGTAGGAGTAGTAGCAGCAGCAGTAGTAGTAGTAGTGGTCGTCGTAGTCGTAGTAGTAGTAATATAGTAGTAGCTTGTAGTACCAGCAGCAGGCGAAGGAGCAGCAGCAGAAGTGCTACTGGTCGTTGTCGTCGTCGTAAGTACCCAGTACTATAGGTATAGCATGTTACAGTACAAGTCGTTCCAGAGATACTTGCAGTATATCAGTATCAGGACTGGTACTAGTATCGCCAGCAGCCGTGGCTATCAGGAAGCCAGAACTACCATCATCTTGACTGTCATTGGCGGCTCTGACACTTTGTTGAAGCTGAGGACTCCTGGGTGTCATGCCTGACCATGGGAGCGGGTACACTGGAGACCCACAGGACGCTGCACCTGCGAGATGAAGCTAATCACTAGTCTTTGAAAATGCCCGAGTTGAAGTCCCAGACATGCAATTTCCGGCCCTTGGGCATGGAATAGATTCCGATGCCCAGGAGGCCCTTGTCCCCGGCACCGTCCAAGATGGCCACGAGCCACCGGGCCAGCACGATCTGAAGCGACATATTGTTGGTCTTGGTCGATTTTTTTGGCTTGACTTCGTGTCCTTATGTAATTATAGGGGTCAAGTTCGCATCTTGGAGTAGCGACGAAACAAGAGACTCTGGCGCAGACCTGGCAAAGCATAAGGATGTGACTGGCAACCAATGGAGGGGTTCTAAATTCAAAATGCTCGGACAGCTCCTGCCCAGGGGGAAGCCGCCGGGCAAATCAACAGAGCATGGTCGTCGATTAAGTGTCCGGAAGACTCAAAAAGAGCAGGCCTGCCGATGCAGTTGCGAAAAGGAGCATGCACGGCGTTTGAAATTCATGCGCAGGAGGAAGATCCAGCGCTGAAAGAGATCCGGATGAAAAATGGGTTTATGGGTGCCTGCAGCTCAGAAACACCGGTGGCAGCTCGCTGTCCGGATCCGCAAAAGAGATCGCAAGAGCATGGAACATGCGAACCCCCGCAGGGTCCTCATGACAAAGAGACGCGGCTGGATGAAGAATTGCCCGATCCTTGGTTGTCTGCTGTCATACTGCACATACTGCAGTTGTTCATGTCGTGGACGGACACCTGCAGCGCTCAGATACAACGTCACCAACTTCTACAAGACGACGGGTTGTTCTCAGGCCATAGCTTCCTGGCCGCAGCTACCGTTACAACCTGGAACGGGAGGGACGTTGCCGTTGTCACTTACGGAACTCTTGTGGACGTAGTCACGTAGGTTCTCGTAGCTCGTCACGGTCTTGCACAGCACCTGAGGCACGAAGCGAGAAGTTTGAGCGGCTTACCCTGCTCGTCATTAGTTTGGAGCTGAGCAGCCAGAGGCGGTCTTGCCGTCTTTCAAACAGGAAGAGAAGCGGCATAGGACACATAAGCTTGAAGGCGTGGGGTCTTGCATCGTCACTGGTGGTGCTGAGGTATCAACGCTGTATACATCGGCAGCTTCGGCGGCACAACGCTTGTGAAGTTCGCTTCTGATACTAAAGCGATTCAATAAGGTGTGGATGCCGAATTCAATCCAGCGGAGACGATGCTGGATGAGAACGCCGTGTGGCCCTTTCAGGTGCAAATGCTTTCCCATGTATATCTTACGCTCAGAGATGGAGCTGTTGCTGGGTGCTTCTTTTGGACCTTATGCCCTTGAGAGGTCTGCGACAACCTTTTTTGTACCTTTTTTACTTTCGAGCTTCTCATTAGACACTCGGCGACACAGATGTGCCTCCTGGAATGTTTGGTGTTGCGCGGAGTCACGGAGCATCCGGTGCGCCTTCGTTGCGGAACTCCCGAGGATTTTCAGCTTTCGCGTTGAAGAGAAACTGTCTGCGTGACAAGTGGTTCGTCTTCGACACGTTGCTGGCAGCTTGGCTGAGAATGTTTGCACGTGTGTTCACGATACATTGTAACATTTTAGTACAGCCTGCGCCGCACGGTCTTGGAATGTCTTGGTGTAGACATCGCGGCTGGTGTCCGGGATCTGCAATACTGGTGTATGTCGATTGGCTGATAAGACATTCGCGCAATAAAGGCATTCTAGGAGACACGCAGTGGCAGTGGCTTGAAAGGTCTTGCTCATGATCGCGGAGACATGGGCCACAGCCTCATTCCTGCTCTGTGGTTTGTTTTGGTTGGCAAGAGAGGGACCTTGCCATCGGGGTAGGACCTGTTGGCGCAATCTGAAAATGGCTAAGGTATTGACGATCATCATTGCCGTCATGGGAGCGAGCACGTCCATGCCCACAGGCCTGGCCACTTCCAAAACGGCCTGATGTAGCTCCTGACTACGGAGCGCACTGACACTTGATAATCCTTGACGGGCAAATACAAGCTAAGCCCTGATGAGCTGATGGCATGAGTCTCGGCGTAAGCGGGTGCGAGGGGCCGAATTCCTCGAATCTGGCACGGACACGTTGCTTTTGCTTGGCACTGCAGGTCCTTTACGACTGCTTCGGCTGCTACGCCTTAGCCGCTTGGTGCGCCTAATACGATCAGCTCCGGAGCTGCTGACCCTCATCAACGGCATGCGAGTGGCTTCTAGGGCACCTCGGACGAAGAACGTTTCACGAGGTTCTTTCTTGGATGCTGCATCTTTTGCTTGGTTTGGTTTGCAAGCCAGAGCCTTGCTGTGATCTTGGAAGGTCCCATAAAGTGCATAATCCGGACTGCAGAAGCATCTCTCCATTTTATTCACTCCTGCACACTAAGGCTGTCTCCTCTGCCTTGCTGCTGATCGGTTTGATCACCTATGTGTTTCTCGGAGGGCGGAGAAAGGTTCTTGTAACAGATGCGGGGCATGTACTTCATCTTGGCTGATGTCCTGTCGAGGTTCGCTATTGTCTTGCTCATGTTCCTGAAGCCAGTTGCTGAGAACGACGACAAAATAGCGGAATCACGGCAGGGATTGGTGCCTGAGATTAGGTAGCGGTAGCGCCGTTGACTCGTCACACGTTGGTGGGGATCCGATCTGAGGAAGCCTTTGGCACCTTGGGTTTCTGCTCCTCAGCTTGAGATAAATTGCGGAAAGCTCAGAGCTGCCTAAATTGCTGGTCGAGGCATTTGGACGCTCATACTGGATGGGACCTTCATGGATGGTTTCTCGGCTCATGAGTAGAGGATGCCCAGTCAAACCTCACTGGAATTCTCCCTGCATGTCTTGAGGAACCAAAGACATCGTCAACGACCTGAGGCATCTCGACTGCAGACCGGCAACGAGCGCACTTTTCTTCGCTTCCACCAGTCACACGATGCATTGCCCCCTCTCGTCCCAAAAACACCCAACCACGTTTTCCTCCCACGCTGTCAGTGGGTGGATTTGGGTTTGGGCCTGGGTTGAGGGGCATCCAGTTCCCCTTTGGCTTCCGCTTCCGCCCTTCCTCCGCCGGTGTCGCATGGGGTCTGCCATCATTCCTTTGTGTTGTGCCGGTGGATCTTGGGCTCTCCCCGCCTGCCTGCAGCCGTAGGTGCGGGATGGTGTGGGTGCCTTAGGATTTGGCTTTTGTAACCCTCGCTTCTTCTGTGGCTGCGGATCACGTGCGCTTGATTTCGTGTTCAAGATCCATAGAGAGTTAGAGAGTTAGATTGTATTTATGTATGTATGTACGTCTGCATAATATGTAGATATTCATAGATGCCTATGTTTATTGTATACATACATGAATATGCTTGAGGTGAGCTGATGTGTGCTCACTCGTGATGAGTGGGTCTGTTGTCCTAGTCCTAGTCGTCCCAAACCTCGCCTGACGTTGTCGAGCGCGACGGCTAAACAAATACATATATATATATATACACATACCTACATAAATACATATTTACTTACATACCTGCATACCTACATACCTACATACATGCATGCATGCATACATACATACATACATACATACACACATAAATACGTACGTATGTCACAGCAGGTAAAGGTCCCCTGCAAATTGCGATCCGGCATGGTCTCTCCTTCGGAGCAAAGATCGAAACTGGATTCTGTTGAAACTATGTTACACCCGCTGTTGCTGGTGCATCTATTCCACCATACTGTTCGGGAGCGCTCTGTTTGTTTCTGCATGTGTGTGTGTGCTGGTGAATGTGTGAGTGTGTGTGTGTGTGTGTGCGTGCATAGGCTTTGTTCGCAACTTAGGACTCTGCCAGACAGGACTGAGTGCCTTGGCAAAGCCTTGGCTTTGTCGAAGGTGACTGCTGGGATTTCTCGAAGACTCTCCATCAAGCGTCTAGATTCTAGCTTATTCCGGCACCGACGCCATCAGGGAGTCGGAACGGAGTGTGAAGGGGTGGTAATATTTAACAGCTCGTTGGCCAGTGGTAGAGTACTTATGCAAAGATTCACACAGGCAGGAAGCAGCCGTGACCAAGCACTCTGCCAGAGCACCTGTGAGCTTCCGTTTGGAGATGCGAAGCCCCCAGGGAGCATTGGATGCTGGGCTGGGCAATGATCTTAATCTTCTTTGCGTACGTGTTGCTGACAAACGTGACGGCTGCCTAGCCGCATTTGGTGCTTATTCAGAATGTTACAAGCTCAAGCTGCTTCAGTGGATTTCTAGTGATTTCTATCTGGGCGGCATTCACAGATGGATCCCAGGTTATGAATATGCTGATCGGCATCCTGTGCGAAGCCCCTTGACTGCAGTTGGGCGGTCACCAGCTTTCCAGGTGTGGGGTTTGCCGATTGAAATGTCAGGTTGTGTCTGAAGTCAAACGAGGAGACGAGGCGGGCCGCCACGGTTGTATCACCTTCCCTCACGATTTCAGTCTGCCTTTATGATCAAGAAACGGCATCCTTCGGACAAGGAGGGTCTCGCGATCGACTTCATGAAGGGACACCTTCGGTCAATGCTGACGGAGCTCGACAAGGTTCAGCAACCAATCCAGTGGCCGGCTGCGGCGTGTCCTTGATGCAGGCTCGAAAAAACGGTCTTCATTTGTGCGCTTTGGACAGGATGGCAACGAAAATATCTCGAAGATGGCCGCTCGACAGCATGTTCAAATAGTGGTCCATCAGACATTATCGCACACCTCCTGCCCACTGGGACCTCCCGAGGAACTGGCCGCCGTCGTTGAAGATGAGAAGGCCCAGAAAGTTCTCTCCGAACTTCAGGCCCGATGGCTCTGCTGCCAAAGCTCCATACTCGCCGGATAAACGTAGTTTTTCTCGCACCGTATAGACCGTATAGAGTATAGAGACTACATCCAGAGACTGCGTCATAACGGTTCAGTGCGACAGGGAAAGGCATGCGCAGAATTGGCACGAGCTTGTCCAGGTCAAGCCTGAGGATGTAATCGACTTGACGGACCGGGCTCTTTGTTTAACGAGGTTTCCTTGGATCTATGCCTTGGCCCTTGCTCTCTTTGCTTTTTATGTGAAAGTTCCTGTATCAGTTGCAGTGGGGTCGAGGCGGCCTTCAGGAAAGCCAGGTGGTGCTCTCCCGCTCTAAGAGCCTTCAGTACAAGTCGCAGCATCCAGCACACCGGCTTCCTGCGAATCAAGCAATTCTCTGAGACGTGCAGCAGCAGGAGTACCTCTTCGAGCAAGACCAGGATGCCGGACGAGAGCAAGAAGTCACACGCTGCGTGGCTGCAGAGTGGAGCTCTGCTCGTACAAGATTTCTGCTTTTCAGCTTTCGATGTGGCTGTCGGAGGCGAAGAGCTCCTGGAAGTGATTCTGAAGATTCGTGGTGGCCGAGAGATCTCTAACCAGGCTTCTTGGTGTTCTATGCATTTATGGACATGCATTCAGGAAGCATGCCTTTGCACGACCACGCCTGTGGCCCTGCCGCGACACGTGTTCACTTTACAGACCGAATCGTTGAGCAGATTGCGAATTCAGGGAGGGGCAGAGAGAGGAAGAGAGAGAGAGAGAGAGTCACCAACAGCTCGCGAAGGACATCATCGACGTTCGCTGTGATGCTTGTCTGCAGCATGCCGCGCTCAGTAAGATGAGTTTGCCGACTGTGTTCTGTGTGTGAATGCTCCAGCCAGCAGAGTCGACGCCGGCGAATGCTTGGGGCCACCTCTGCTCGGGACGCAGATGTGACAGAATCCGACACGAGGAGGTCGAATGCAATGCGCTGAAGTTAAACCGAAGCCAACAGTTTGGGCTGTGTGGGATCAGCAGCGCCACACGGGACGGAATTAAATTCGATCCAGCACGACTTGCTGTAAATCGTACACGGGATCTCGAAGCAAGCTTGTGCACCATACCCGCAGCGGGCTTGTCCTAAGATGGGCTTCCGACGTCACATCTTGCTGCATCATCACAGTTCAGTTCGCGAGCTGTTTCCTTGAATGCCTTGCACCATGCCTGAAGCGGAATCACTCCTGCACGACGATTGCTTTGCAGATCACTGAGGCCACCAAGGCGACGTGTCAGGTTTCGCAGTCTCGGGATTCCCTACCTGTGCCAAGATCGATTCAGGACATTCGGCGAATCGTCCAGCGGCAGACCGGCTTGGCATCTCGGCAGGTTCAGTTCGGCGCCTTCAGCTTGCGGCATTTCAGAAGAGCATGATGTGAGACCTTGCGCGAGGTCTTGAGGGAAATGGGGCATCTTTGTCGGCGGATTGGGAGAATCGAAGACCGCTTCTGGCAACTGGGCAGCCGATGCTGTCTTTGAGTTCGGCGACTGGTGCCAGTCATGCAGTGGTAGCGGTGCAGCTGAGGTAGCGTTGCCTCTGACCGGCTCAAAACCCAGAGCCTAAAAAAACGAGGAGCTGGACAGAACAGCAATGAGAAACATTGTTCAGAAGAGGCTCCGGGGATCCTTTTCCTCAGCTCCTGTCTTTCTTTGCACCAGAGGTGCAGCTAGATGTGCCCTATGGCCCTATCGGGGGCACTGCATCTTTAGGACTTTGGCTCTAGTGTGGGAACGGTTGACGAGCTTCTGCCAACTCCAGGCCACATAGAAGAGTTGCGGTTGCCAACAGCCACTATCAGATTGGGATGTTGCGGGTTGTGTTAATGGGGGAGATCGGTGCGTAGAACAAGAAGCTCCCAAAAATACTAAGAACCCTGGCGGCGAAACCGTTCGCCGGGGTTTCTTGGGAGCGGCCTCGTGGGTGTCTTTTTCCTTGGCAGGAAGCCGTCCCATAATCCCCTGAATGGGTGCTCAGGCGCCTGCAAGCTCATTCTGCTCAAAGGCACACTAAGCCAAGTATTTTGGCAAAAATAGCTCAGGCTGCCAAAAAACGGGCTCGCAGCGCAGCAGCCACGTTTCCTTGCTGCAGCAGAAGCAGCTCTTACTCTTTTAGAACTGCGCATTTTTGATTTGGCGACATTCCGAATGGAATCGCGAGAGAAAAGCAAGGATGCACCCGAAGCACTCTGAGAGGGATAATCAAAATTTCTGCAAGTTCCGGCAGACAACAAGGAGCATTTATGCAACTGTCTATGTAAAGCCCCTGCAGATGGCGGAAACAAGGACCCCTAGGCATGTCTAGGTTCTGGACTCTAGACCGGGTGATTGTATAATCGGTATGAGAGAAGAAGTACTGCCATGGAATACACACCACACAAACTTAGTGCGACAGGCACGGCACAGGGCAAGTCGCTGAGGGAGTGGGGATGTAGATGTGTTTGTGTGTGTCTGAGATTTGTCCGTGCCTCTGTCTCTGTCTGTGTGTGTGTGTGTTTTGTATTAATCTTTTTGCCGGCACGTTGACTGAGTGACTGACTGTATCCATGGAGTATTCCGAGTGGACCATGTGAGTCTGTTGACAGCGCTGTATATGTGACATGTGTGACCAGAGAGTTAGTTTCGAGCGAGAATGCCCGTGTCGGTTATCAGGCTCCGAAACGAATTTGCCGCAGATCTGTGCTACTGGTATCCTGCGTATGTCCCAACGTGATTCGTCGCGGAACTTTGAGTGCGAATGTCTCTGTTGCCAGGCGGCTTGAACTTGATCCTCTGGACAGGACGAACTGCGTGGAAGGAAAAAAATGCGATCACGAGCAGATGGGGAACTGCGACCATGTGCGAATTCCAAGCTCATCTTCGAATCAGCTGAGGCCTGTAGAATTCCGGTTCGAGATCCGATTCCTGGCTCAAGGTGTTGACTATCCGGAAGGTGCCAGCAGCATCAAATGAATGCCGATGCAGTACACGGTTTCACAGGGGTCGTTGGTGGAAATGTGGGGTATGTGTAACACACGCCGAAACGGCAGCAGCAGCATTTTCTGCACCCTATCTTCAGATACGGGCCAGGCATATCAGCGGCATATCTGTGCTCATGGCTACGCGGCTGATGTGTAACTCGGATCGCGCGTGGGTCAAAACTCGTGAATGAAGACAGCAGCTTGATCATGGACATGTTTAAAGCCTATGTTGTGGGTTGCGACGTTACTTCTGTCGTTCCGTAAGTCCCGCGTAGCTCCAGAGGTCGACTGTCATATTATGATTTTCGGCGTTGGTGCTTTGCTTTGCATCTGCTTGCCGCAAGTGTTCTCCCTTCTTGCTTCCTCCTTTGTGACGAGTGCTACTTTCTTTCCGCCGATGTCCGGTGGTTGCTTTCTGCTTCTGGCCTTTTACCCCCACGCCTGAGTACGCAGGAGTTTGAGGTGAAGGGCCACGTGCTTGTACCAAGCTTTTGGAAGCTTGAGAGTTGAGGTGGCCGGGTATTTTTATGGGCTTGTTCCGGAATGCCGTGACTCGTGAGGAAGTCGTCGCAGCCGTAGAAGTAGGCAGTACTGTAGCAGCACATCTTACATAGCAGCAGAAGAGGCAAAGTAGGAGGAGCAGCAGCAGTAGTCGCAGCATTATTATTGAAAAAAGTAGTAGTCGTAGTAGTAGTACTAGTAGTAGTAGTAGTAGTAGTAGTAGTAGTAGCAGCAGCATGTGTCGTAGCAGCAGCAGGAGCAGTAGTGCAGTAGTGGTCGTCGTCGTAATAGTAGGAGTTGTTGCTGTAGTTGTAGTTGCAGTTGTTGTAGTAGTGGTTGTTGTCGTAGTAGCAGTAGTAGCGGTAGTAGCAGTAGTAGTGGTAGTGGTAGTGGCAGCAGGAGCAGCAGGAGGAGGAGGAGTAGTGGTCTCAGCAGCAGTTGACACAAGCAGGAGCGGCAGCAGAAGCAGCAGCTGTGAACTCATCAGGATGTTACTTT
>CAJNDV010031848.1:359-19764 GCA_905221635.1 Symbiodinium sp. CCMP2456 | reverse complement strand
GAAGAGCGGACCGAAGCACCAACCTCCGAGACCGAAGCAGCAGAAGTGGCGGAAGCAGTCACGGCAGAGGAAGAGCGGACCGAAGCAGCAGAAGTGCTCGCACTACCTGAAGCAGCGGAAGCGGAAGTTCAGCCAGCGGAGGGAGACGGGGAAGGGCATGAGACATTGCCTGATCCTTGGTGGCTTAGGCTGCATATGGAAATACAGCGTAGCCTGTGCTGTTTCAGCAGGGTCAGGGTGTGATGCATGTTTTGCCACATCCCGGCCATGAGATGCTGAATTGCTGCGTTGCTTCATGGATCCAGGAGACAAAGTGCCTGTATCCTGGAGTGCTCGGCTTAAATCTTCTTGCAAATGCAAGTGCGAAACGAAGCTGTCGGCTGCTTGAGGCCCCAGGCGAAGATGTGGTCCGAATCATAGTCAGGTTATCGTCATAAGAATATGCAGGGTTAACCACTTTACAAGTGGCCCAGGCAAGGAACCGAGATTACTTGGGTTCAAGCGGATCATGGCGTCATGCAACATGAAGACTTTGGGAACATCGTCGTCAAACTAGTGCCAAAAAGCGACGAGCACCTTCAGCAGATATTTCTTTGACAGACTTGGATTTCCAAACCCGAAATAATCCGAAATACATGCGGCTTCAATCGGAGCATCGTGGGTAGCTTCAGCCAGCATTCGCATACGAGCGGCAGATTCTGCTTAGCCATGGCAGGCTCTTGCGGCAAAGCTTTGATTTACATGATGTCAGTTAGAGGTTATACTTTATAATATACATTTTACACACACACACATATATATATATATATATGTGTGTGTGTGTATGTATAACATTGTATACATCATAAAGTACATGTGAGACATCATATCGAATATATTACAGATCATGCGCTATATGGAGCAGGCGGAGTTGAATGGGGGAGTTGAGTGGGTGCAGGCGATCCAGAGCCCCGCTGGCAGTTAGCGACGGCCTCTGCAGACAGTGTTCTCGAAGACCGTGCTAAGACCTGCAGCTTTTTGTTGAACGATACTTCTGACCTTCTAGTTCAGGGATTTTTCAAAGGAAACACACACTGAAAGCTCACGCCGGTCGCCATCATCCACTCATGGCCACTCCCCATAGCTGAGCGGGCACCTCTGCACAGTTTCACCAAATCAGACAGCACGAAGTTTCTACCCAGAGCTCCTGAGCAATGTCAAGACTCAAGATGGGATCGTGCCCGAGGGCTGCAGTGTCCAGCGTCGGTTCGCCTGCAGATTTCTCGAAGAGGAGGGGCTCGCCTGTGCCCGATTGAGCTGCAAGGCCAACGCATGCGGCCCGAGATGGATTTCGGCAGAGGCGAACCTCCCCCAGGTCAACTGAGCTGAGCATTTGAGCGCCAGGTTTGTTCCTTCCGCGTGTGGGCGCCGCATGGAGAAGATCTTGCTCCGAGCTCGGCAAAGAGTGCGCGAACTCCTAGGTGAAGCCTTGCGATTTCGTCGCCATGTGATGAGAGAACCTGTGCCAGGCTGTTGAGCTGCAAGACTCGGAAGGCGCTTCAGTGCACATCGTCCCAAGAGGGCTGGAGTTTGTTACGCACCGCACTGTCCCAGGTGGCGAGGTGCGGGAGGCGGCCTTTTTCTCATGATCATGTTTACTGATTGCTCACAGCGCTTGTTGTGTCTGGTCTTTGCTACCGAATCATGGTTGGAGGTACCTTTGACGCGAGAAGATAACTTTTGGACTGGGCAAGCTCCATGCAAACCGGGAGATCGGTACAGGAGCCTGGTTTGAAGATCCTGAGAGATTGAGGAGTCGCGGTGATACTTGTACATCCGGTCAATCAGGTTAGGCTTGCTTGTAGGGTTTTCCTCTGGCATATGAACCACATGCATGATTGCACGATTCGTTTTGCTTGCAGCGGCTTGTGTTTTGTGGGGCCGCGACCTGCGCAGCCATGGGCAAGAAGAGCCCCGGGCTTACTGGATGCATGGCCGTGTTGACTTGCAACTTCATTCCGAAGTGATTGAGGCTATCAGAACTATGGGAAGACCTTCCGCAAGCCGAAGCGCCCCTTCGAGAAGGTGTGCTTTTCCGGTATCTTTGGTTTTGGCTCGCCAGGCAGAAATCTGCCGGTCATCTTTTGCCAGTCCCATGCGGAAGGAGCGTTTGGATGGAGAGATGAAGATCATTGGCGAATATGGTTTGAAAAACAAGCGTGAGGCGGGTCTGACAAAATGCTCCAGCGGGTCATGCGTTGGACTTCTGACATCTTCATCTTGGCATGTGCGAAGTGGGTCGCTTCTTCAGTCTAGGAATCTGTATGGCTGTATGAATGAAACGCTGCTGCTGCCCTCAGCACAGGTCTGGCGAGTCCAGTATGCGCATCCAGTCAGAATTATTGTGCTGGACGCCACGTTAGACAACTGCAACAGCGCAACATCATCATTGGCTTTGTATGGCTTTGTCAGCATGTCACGATTTCTGGTTAACCATTTGAGTAGTGTGAAGCAGACGTTGCTCAAGAAGTGCAAGTTTAAGAATGTTTAAGAAATCGACCCAGGCTGGCGAAGATCCGCACAGCTGCCCGCACACTCCTGACCCAGGAGGAGCGCAGCGAAACGCGCATCTTCCAGGCCCTTGCTGGATCAAGAACGTAAGTTTACTATTGCATGGAAATACCGTTTAAGGCAATGTAGTGTATCGTAGTGAAGGTTAGGTAGTGTAATGTAATGCGGCGCAGTGTGATGCAATGTGGCGTGCCGTAGCGTGCAATAGTGTGCTGTTGTCTACTGTACTGTAGTGTTGTATACTTAACCGTCGTACTCGTATAGTGAATGTAGTGTAGTGTAACGTAATGTGTGTTATTGTACTGTAGCGGAATGGAATATAACAGCTAATACAACATACTCCAACTGCTGTCTTGTCATAGGCACCAGAGAAGATGATTCGAGATCGCTGCCCCAGGGAGAAGCTTTGCTGCGTCGCATGGTTCGTCTTGGTCTTCTGCTGGAGTCGGAGAAGATTCTTGGGCAGCAGCTTTTACACCGGCTGCAGGTTTCATGCCAAACGTCTGTCCAAGAACAGAGCGGTCACAAAGCCGTAATCCCTTTCCACTCACCAGGGTGCCTCCAGGATCAACTTTCCTAGTGCTCTTGAGCCCTTAAGCTGGCTGAGTTTCTGCTTGCGCCGCCATGTTTAGCACGGTAGCCTTCACTATTCCGCACAACTCACCAACACTTGAGGAAGCTGGACTTTGTCCTAGGGCTCACAACTGCGAAGATCATGGAGCGCAGACTCCAGACGAAGGCAGGGGCTCTTTGCGCCGCTCCGGCCACAGAACTGGCAAGCATCGGACTCGGCTTTGTCAGGTGTTCAAACTCGGCCTTGCTAAGTCCATTCACCATGCGCAGGGCTCCTATCAGCTGAAAAGGGTGCTAGCTGGGCTTTAGACCCGTGCTCAAACTCTGACCGAGGCGCACCCTGATTCGTCAAAGACACATCCGCGTGGGCAAGCAGATTTGCACCCGCCCAAGTTGTGCAGAGGGTCTCTGTGCTTTCCGCCACCTGCTGCAGACGAGGCGACATCCCATCATTCCTGGTCCGATTGGACAGCCTGCGCCTTACCAGGAACCATGTGCGCCCTCGGCGCTCCGTTCGCTCGAATCAGGTGAGAAGCACATTGACTTTGCCCTCACATCGCCATTCGGTGGTGGCCGGCCAGGCAGACCGCAGTTTGTCAGTAGCTCCTGCACAAACCGAAGACACGGAGCCCACTACACAAGTCGCAGACAGAAGCTACGATATCACATCGCAGAGAACCCAGGACCCAGAACAAGACAAACGACATGGAATCACACTCCATATATTGAGACCTTTGCTTGCAGCATCAAAGTCGGGCACGCGTAAGAAGGTTTTACAATCATGGTCTCACTATGTATCAATCCTGTTGTAGCACTTTCGCACGAGTTCGACAGCACACTATGTCTCCACAGCTCACAGTCAAATCTTGCTGCACAGAGAGAAAAAATCGGAGTGTACTGAGTTTAGCTCCTCGACAGGCATTGAAATCGTCTATGCGATGCACAGCGTGCTGCACAGCATGTGATGCGTCGGCTAAGAGTATGTCACTAGGGAGATGGTGCCCTGTGCTTTTCCGAACTTGGTAAGACTCCCCTCATTACAGCAACTTGTTGTGGTTTCCCCTTCCACCTGACGAGACTAAAGAGCACTGGTCGTCTTATGCCTGCAGTCACCATTCTTGTGAGGGCGTGTGCGCCGCAAGATGGCGTCCAAAGGTCCAGCTGCTACCCCTGCAAGATATCACGCCAAATGTTGTGGAGATTTCACAACAACTGAAGCCGTGAGAGGTGGCGGAGGTGGAGGCGATGATGAGGAGGACTGACGTATGACTGGAGCCAGGAACCGGTCTGACGCAGAGGCGAGGCAGCTATCACTGGTTGTGAAGTTGTGCTCCAAGCACCCAACCTGCGAGGCAACGGCTGGAGTGCAGGGATCGCAGGGAGACCGCAGAAAAAAGTGTCCAGCCTTTGCACCTTCCCAGCTTTTGTCTTCGAACTCTCTCTCGCGGTCTTCGAACTCTCTCTCGCGCTCGCATGTGTGTGTTTGTGTGTGTGTGTGTGTATGATTGCACCTTATCCGGTCAGCCAATCCCAAACATTGAAAGCTTGAGTGCACAAAATGGAAGCTTTCCTTGGCGAAGGATTGCAATGGGTTCCAGCTGGAACGACTGCTTTCACCAGGACGGATGGTCAAATCTAGCTGAATCTAGTCGAAGTAGATCAAGCCTCAGCTGTGAGCTTCTGGACTACGAACCAACTTGATGAACTTGGAGAGGAAGGAGCACGCTTGTTTCGTCGAGACCCATGTGCGCGAGAGTGCGACTTCAACTCCTCCTGGCTGGAAGCCTGGCTTTCGTCATCTCCGCAAGCAGGTTTTGATCGGGCCGCCGAGGTGTATACTCCATCCTCCGCTGACGCCTCCCCCAGCTTTCACAGCTCCGAAGTTCAATGAGCTGATCATCTACGAGCTGCATGCCGGGAGCCTCCACTTCAGTCTTGGACCAAGATTTCGGCACACAACCACCGAACCTAAGATCGGCAGCTTTGTTTCCGAAGCAGACGAACGCCGGGGCCCAAAGACCGCCAGCGGAATGCTTCTACAGTCGTCGAAGACTTTCAGGACGAGCTTTCGCTGCAACAAGCGAGAAGCTCGAGCACATAGCATCTTTGGGTCGCATTCTCAGATTGAACCCATAGATCCCAAGCCAACACCAAGGCTTGCAACCCAAACATCTTGCTTCATTGCTTGTCCCTTGGCTTGATCCCATGTCAGGCTTCAACTGCATTCAGTTCATGCCCACAGCTGGTTCCGGCTTGTTTGCCAGTGCTTGTGAAGCAGCAGTTCGTGAAGCTGGTAGGCCAAGAATGTTAAGCCAGGCTGAGTTCGGCGGCATTTGGGGGTACAACTCGCGGCAGCTGTTGGCGGCGCAGGGGACTTCTCTCAGTCACCTTGGCTTTCCCCGTTTCTGCGTGGGGCCACTGAGGCACGGACCTTGGGGGTCGGCAGCCGACATGCATGCGATGGTGCAGCGCGCGCTGGAGCACCCAGTTTTGCGTCCATGCAGCAGCCGATTGCTATTTTCGCCGTCCGGCTTATCATGCAATTCATACATGCCACCGGAATCTGCAAGGTTTGTCGGTTCCTCCCGAGCATGTATGTTTTGACAAAGCGCTGCTGGCTTGGTGCAGAGGCACAGCCTCGGCATGGCCGTGCTCTTTGACGTCGTTCTCAATCATGGCCTGGTGTTCGAGTGCAAATGCGCAGTCTTAGGGTGGCATGAGCTCACGTGCACAGCAGATAACTGAGAGCATCAAGCGGCTGGGAACGCAGGCTCATCAAAGATGAACGTTCTTTGGAATTGGGACGGCTTTGGTAGCCGACTTATGACGGGCATGAACGTGCAATGCATTCGGGGCCAAGAGATTGCATCTATGGCTGTATCGTGCAGGCCCCGACAACTGTGGAGGAATCTATTTCGAGGGCGAGAAGGATACGTGCCCTGTCTGGCAAGAGAGAAACGCACCCGCTCTCACGCGTTCACGCCGCGACACGCCGCTACATCTCTTGGGCTCTCTCAGGCCTTGGGGAAAGCGCTTTGCCTTTCACAAGGCCGAAGTGCAGGACTACCTGAAGCAGGCCAAAGGGCCCCAATTCGGCTTAGACGCTCTCGCGGTTACCTGACGGTGACCTCCTGCAGTCTTGCCGGACTTGCATTGAAGAGTACGGGGTGGACGGCTTGCGGTTCGACTCCGTGCACAACATGTGGGCGCCTTAAGCCTGCAGCTGTCCGCTCGGAATGCTTTCTAGGGGATCTGACAGGCCTTGGTGGCTGTTGCAGCAGCTGACTTTTGAGATCAAGGCGGGCGCGTTCCTGCCTGTGAGTTTCAACCTCGTGGGCTGGCTGGCTGCCAGCATTCACTGCGTACGAGCGGAGCCTGCAGTCGTAATCAAACCTTCTGTGGCTTCAAACAATAGACACATCACGAGTTGCTCAGATAGAGCACGGTGCCGGGATAGGAAAATGAAAAACAGCTCGTGTGCCGTGCACATTGAAACAATGGATCCTCGAAAGACAGCCTTTCATTCGAAGCCTACCCTCGAAATGTCGGTGCGATGCCGGTCACGCACCGGATGTGACTGAAAATAGTTAAACTGGCTCATTGACCTGGCTCGGGACAAGTTACTATAAAAATGCGTTGAGATGCGATGGAGCATAAAGCCAGCACCGCATCATCTTCTGCAACCAGCGCCGGGACACGGCGTAGCGACTCGTGAAGACTGGTCCTGAAGTCTTGGCTGAGCAAGAGGCGCACTATCCAGACAAAATCCTCATCGCGGAGATCACGCCGGAGAACCCGAAGGCAAGTGATCAACGCAGAACGTGACCGGAGCTGGTTTTTTGCAAATGTTTGTCACTTGGCAAGGTGCTTCACGATGCCGGGCCACCTGCTTAAAGGCTTTCAGGCCTAGTGTAGACTGGAATGGCATCCGGCAAGATGATCAGGGATGCACTGGTCTTTGGGGTGTCCGGGCGAGGTTCCACTCTTGCTGGTTGCATGCTACCCACTTTGATTCGGTCGGTGCCTTGGGAATTCGTCGCGGTGCAAGGCGCAAGAAGGGAAATCCAACTTGACTGAGACCTTCGGAAGAGATCTTTGTGGAGCCGTGATGAGGTCAAGATCATGAAGGGCTCTGATGGAGGCGCCGATCCGAACAAGCGGCTGGGCATGCTGAAAAATATGGTCTGTCCCTCAACCGATGAGGCGGCAGTTCTCATGTGTTGTGCTGCACAGCTGCAGGATGTACGTGCAAGTGAGAGCCAATGACAAGCAAGTCGGCTTGACCTGCGAAGATCTCTAGATAAGGTCGCCCCTCACGGCTTTGGAAACATTGGCGGAGTGCACTCCTTGCTTGGATCGACTGGGCCCGAGATCCTCCATCAGCAGGGCAGCGGTCTAGCAAAGAAATAACCCAAGCAAAGGCACGCGGAGCTCGGAGAGTAAGCTCAGAGTGTGCGGAGGCACGACCAGATTGGAGACAGGCATAACGGAAATCAAGACGGGCCCCGGTCCTACCACTGCGGCGATGCCACAGAACCGTTCAGCCACTGCCCTGTGGGCTCTGAGGCACGGAACCCATCGCTACTACGTCAGCCGGCTTGGCGGCAAGGGCAACTGGCATGCGCGTGCGTGTAGCTCTCAGAATTTACGGGAGTGCGTGAAGCCGAGTGTGCCAACGCAGCTGTTGATTAAGGCAGTGCCGTGCGTGGTTTGGGTTCCAGAACTGTTGTAAAGGCGGGAATGGGAATGCATCTCGTGACTTTTGATTCATTCCCGCTTGAAGCAAGAGGCCTCCCGATGACCTTTATGGGCCGCCTCGGCTCTTTGAAAGGAGAGCTCAGGCGAAGACGCGGAGGTTGCATGCAGGTGATGTGAACACGGCAGGTACCGAGAATCTCCAGGAAGATTGGTGGCATGTTGCCGTGACCATAGTTTCTTTTTGCCCACGCATTTTGCTTGTGATTTGCACACGGTCTGCGAAGCAAATTCAAGCTGCAAGTCCAGGAGCAATGCAGGAACAGCAAATTGAAAGCTTCGCGGGACAAACATGAAGGGAACAAGAACCCGACAAGACAGGAAGGGCAGTTTGTTCTGATCTGATGCGTCGCGGCTTTAAACGACAACCAAAATCTTCACAATGAAGATGTGCAGAGGATTCGTGATGTCGCCAAAGTCCACCCAGGTCGTTGCACATGCAATGTCCTGCGTCTAGAGAAGTCTACAATGTCTGGAGATAGGTCGGTCGAGAACAGCTTCACCAGGGGTGAGCTTCTCCCGGGACAGACTCATGTTCGGCACCAGCAGCACTGCCTCGTACAGTAGCCGCCTCTCAGCAATGTCCCTGAATTGGATGAACCGAGGACAAGCATCATCGGCTCAACTGGGGACTGCTTGAAGGCGCCTGTGCAAGTGGCCCCTGATGGTGGGCAAAACTGCAGCGTTGCAGGCGGCGATCCGCACACGGCAGAGATGCGAGCATTCGTAACTGCTTCTAACAAGTTGAGAGTCTCATGCGCCCGAGCCTGAGCTGCTTGTGGTTGCGCAGACCTGACTGGGATGTAAAAGGCCTATCAGAAACAAGACGCCGTTGTTTTGTGCTTAGGAGCCGCTCACACGGGACGAGGTCAAGTTTGTCCATGAGGAAGTTTGGCTTAGCTGAGACGTTCCCATGCTCGTGATGGCATGAGCTCAGACTCTCGTGACACATTCGGCATTAGCTTGCATCACGGCAGGATGGTGGCAGCACCATCTTGGCCTTTATGCGCTGGACCCAGGACCACCACAGCTGGCGTTTGGCCCTCAATAGGGACAAATCTCGCGAGGAGACGGCAGCACTTTGCATTGCCCACCTGGCTGAGTCCCAGTGGGAAAGCGCCGCTCAGCTCCGGAAGAAATTTCTTGTTGATGCTAGCACCGCCTGATGAGCTTGCGGAACCGCAAGAATTCAAGGACAGCTATGGGGCCTGCTTCCCAGGATTTTTCAGGCACATTTGGAACTGGAGAGCAAGCCTGGCGTTTCCATTCAAAGCCCAGGTTAGCACTGGCTGGGGTGGAGGCACTCGGACAGAAATCGCAGACCCATGTAACACCCCTTTTTCGGAGGAAGAACCTGGAAGCTGGTTTTGAACTCCCAGGCCAAAGAGCCGGAGCCTCTGCGGGACTGGAGTATATATTATGTATATTATGTATATTATTAATATAATATATATATATATGTATGTGTATATATATATATATGTGTGTGTGTATACATATTATAGGCCAGCTCTGTTGCATCTGCAGTCAGGTTTGGTGGCTGGGAAGGCAGTGCCACACCGGAGGCGAAGGCGCTTCATGCGTTGCATCGAGCCACAACGCCACCTTGCAACACAGTCATGCCTACAAATCTTGTATCCCGCGGTTTGCAGGGGTCTGCATGATACATCACGAAATGCAGGTGTTTCGGTAGTTGCGGCAGCTCGTCCTGTCTGTGCTCATCTGCAGCTTGTAAGGCTGATGGAAGTACACAGCAGCCTTTGAAAAATCGGAAGAAGCTGCGCACCGACTTAAGCGCCCAGCTTCCCGTACACAAGCCAGGCTCGACCCAACGACTTAGCACCATCCGGTTCTTGTTGGCAGCACCGGGAGCCTGCTCTCTTAGCTATGCCGCAACACAAGCGGCAACATGCAAGGATGACATCAACGTAGCAGTTATTCACTGTGCTGAGTGTTTTGCCGATGGCACCGGCCCAACCTTGCATCGTCAACAGGTGTTGCTTTTGTCGGTCCGGAGATGTCGAACAAAACCTCGATTAGCTCTGTTGTTTCGCGCAGCGCGGCGCTTCTGGCAGAGCAGGGCTGGGCCAGCGTTGATCATTGCTTGGCAGACGACTGGGCGGGTGCGCTTGCATCAGAATGCCAACTGCTGGAGGAAGCAGGCATGTTACGTCCACACTGCTTCGAGTTTCAGGCAACAGCTGGAGAGCGCTGTGAGTACAGGCATCCGGGGCGATACTTGCCGACTGGTTTCTTACCCGTCTGTTTCCGACTGGACTTAATTTTTGCTTCGAAAAATAGTCGTAGCCTATGTCTTGCTAGCTTGCAAAGCTTTTGAGAAGCCTGAGCCCCATGGCACTTATGTCTTCAGCGAGCATCCTGGCTCAGGAAGCTTTGTGGACTTGGATGGAGCTGAGGCAGTTGAGGATCTTGCCTTGGCACCGAACCTTTCGAGCTTTGCACGCGAAGCTGCCGTACCGCTGGCGGAAGCATTGGTGGAACAGCTGCCATGGCTTGCGCTGGCAGGTAGCATGGGCGATGTGTCGCAGGTGCAAGTGAAGCATCTTGGCTGCCGCAGGCCATTCGCGCGAGTCGGTTGATCCAAACTTGTTCTGCAGCTTCTGGCTTTTCTGTTCTAAGGTTGCAGCTGACAAAGGGGCCTGCTGGAAGCGCACCCTGCCATTATGACACCTCGGAGACTGCGCCACGACGGCAAATAACTTGGCTCCTGTATCTCAGCACCGACTGGAAGCCAGAATTTGGTGCAGAGCTGGTCATACAACCCTTTTTGGGTTCCAGGGCGGCCGTCACACCTTGCTTCAACCACGGCGTTCTTTTCCTTTCTGATCGTATCTTGCATTACTCCCTGCCGCCAAGCAGAGAGGGCCAGGCCGGTGTCTGCTCCAAACTCTTTTTATCGGAGGTTCATGTTCATCGACTTCTCAAGGGGATGGTCACGGCCTTGCATCACCCTGAGAGTAAGTCTAAGTGGTATAAGTAGGCCCATCAACGATGGTTGCTGACCGTGTGGTTGGACGGTGAGCTGGTGAACGCACCGCGTGGTGAAGCATGGCCTCCACTGCTGCAGCGCCTTCTTGCTCCGGCGGTCTACTCGAAGGAGTATCTGAGCTCCTTAGAGTGTCTAGGTATGTCTAGGTCCTCTGTTCATACTCTTTTTAATGGCCTCCTTAGTAAAACAGAAGACTGTGAAAAAAGATGCTATCTAAGGTGCGCTTGTCATAATGGGGATACTCGAAAACCTAGGTGTTCGATGCCAGATGGGCCGGCTCTGAGGGCTTTGCGGGCAGCGCAGGAGGAGGAGATCCGGTCACTGCAGGAGGATGAAGAGTTCGCTGTCCCCCGGCGAAATTTTTGCAGGTGCTCTACCTTTTTGACACTGCAGTCTTGTAATAAGCACCAAGTCCTAGATCCAGCTCCCTCAGCTTACGGCCGTCAGAGTTCCAAGGAGATGCTGCCAGACTTGAGGGAAGCTGCTCGCCAAACCCCAACAGATTTGGGGATGTGTGAAGCAGAACGGCCCAGAGAACTCAAGAGAAAGCGCATGGAGGTCGACAACAAAACAGGTCCTTACGGAGAGCAGGGGCTTGAGACAGATGAAGCACCGCCACCGTTGTCGAACTGAAGCATTGATTTGGCTCGCAAGGCAGATGACTCCGGCAAAATCAGCATAAATATTCCAAAATGGCAGCGCGCCCATCTGGTGGCGGTAGCAGTTGGGTCAGTCCTGTGATTGACTCTCCATTCCTGAAGTGTTCAGGTCTATGCTCGTGTATGTCTCCTCCCAGTGAGGTCAGCCTTAGCTTAGCCTCTGCTGAGCCAACTTGCGACAGTGTCAGCAGATGAAAGAGCTCGAACTGGTCGATCCCCGGAAAGCTTACTTTGTCCTTCCATGTCCAGCATGTCCTACGCTGCAGGCCTTGCAAAGGGAGGGCATCGTGTGTGGCACATCATCATGTCAGTTGTGGGCAGCTCCTATGAATGGAGGCAGAGGTTTAGAGCCTCTAATTGCTCTCATAGCCGTAAACAAACTCTGCGACAGGAAGGTGCAACACAGGGGCCAACTCCGCATCAGTCAGCTTCTCATCGTAGGAGAGCGTGAATCCTCCAGAACAGCTGGCCTTGGAGCCGACATTTTCTGAGCTGCCCTGCCATGCCAGTGCTCTTGGTATCCGCCGGTTGCTGTGCTGCGGCCTTCGGCTACAGAGTCTGGTTGCAGTCCCACATTACTGTGTTACTTTTTGTTTCAAATCGTTTTCGTGAGGTTCCTAGAAAGTGGCTTTAATTTTACTGACCAGGAGCCCTCTACATTAAAATCCGCGGACCCCACAAGCCGGCTCCTGCCTCCTGGGCTGAATCTGAGAGTCCATGTCGGAGATTCTGGCAGCCGATGCCCCGAAGTTCAGGTCCGGGTGGACTTCACTCTGCAGAATCTCAACACAGACCAGGCTTTTGCCGTCATTCGGAATCCCCGCCTTCTTGATGAAACGACGCCGCTCGCACCTCAGACAAGCTCCCGACTTGCGCTTCGGCACAGCAGTAAGCGCACTGGCACATGAGGTTCTGGTTTCGTTTGATAATTCGCAAGAAGTCCCAGGAGGCCGTGCGGCAAAGACAAGTTGAGACGCAGACCAGATTTCCCAAGTCTCTTAAGTGCTTGTCGGTACTTGCTCCCGGGAGGACAATGTCCTTTTTGGAGTATGTCGCTTGCTGGTAGGACATCGAGGACTTCTTGGCGAAATCCGAGCCGCAGCTCCTCAAGGACTTGTAGCTTCGAGTCATCATCCTGCACCTTGCCCCGGCAGTGGGCAGTTTTTTTAGCCGAGGAGCAGAAAAGCCAGCTGGAGTTGCCCCTCTTCTTCAACTACTGGATGTTTCTCGACCAGGGCTTTCCTAGGCAGAATTTTTGTTTGGCCTTTCGATTTGGCAAAAGTGCACACCGACTTGACCTGCACAGCCTCAGGCTAGCATTCGTCGTCCCGTTCCCTTGGACCAGCAAAGTTACCCAGTGCGAGAGATGTAACAGCTCGGGCGTCGATTACCAACTGACTTACGAGCCTTGGTAACATGTTGGCCGTTTTGCTCTGATTGACAGCAGTCGCAAGTGGGCTCAGCATTGCTTTGCTTATCGATGCAAGACTAGGAACAAGCCATCGGGCCGTTCTTTGGTGGCTTCGTGCATACCCACCTGGTCAAAACAAGTCCAGCGGGGGGCAGCCTGGTGGAGGACACGATCGAGTTTGCAACCTGTTTGTATTGGTGGTTAAGCTATGTTAAGCTTGCAAGAGGCCGCCGCGCCAAAGACACCGTTTTCAAGCTTCAGCCTCTTCCATTCTACCAGACGGTTCCGCAAGCGACACACGGCTTGTTGCGCTTCAAGAGTGCCTAAGGATGTCACCTCGGAGCCGCTTGTGAACAACATCACTTGGTTCGTCCTGGACTTCCTGCTTCGGGGCCGATGTGAGAACCTTAACCGCAGTCACGGTGGCAGAATCCTGAATTAAGAGTGGCGATCCGGATCGAGCTCGTGCTCTCGTTTCCGACTGGCGCCCGTTGCGTTGCAACTTTTCCTTTGCCGGCATTGGCAAAGCCCCCACCCACATCAACTGCCGGTCGTTTAGCGGCACATCGCGACAAGCAAAAACTGGCTTTGGCTGCCCTCGAAGCGCAAGAGCCACCTGTGCAGTCCGTGACAAAGTGCACACCTGCTAATCAGCTTCGGCTCAAAGGAGCCGCTCCTATTCGTAGGACACGGATTTGCAAGGAACCGAGCTCCTCCGACTTTGCCCGAGATACGATCATATCATAATGTCGAACGGGACTGGGTTCGTCCAGCAGGAAACCTCCATGGTGTCCCTGATCCTGGCAGAGCTTGAAGCTTCAAACCAGCAGGACTGATTGATACCTGAAGTTGCCAGTACGTGGTGCTGAGCCTTGCGTGCAAGCATCACCAGAGTAGCATCAACGAGCTGTTTCCTCTTCGCCTCTTCATGGACATAGAGTATGTGAGCAATGGCGGCATTGCAGACGAGATTCGCGAAGCGTTGGCGCAGGCAGAGTAGATATCATTTGCAGGAGTCTGAGTGGTGCTTCTGCCGCCAAGAAGAAATTCTTTTGACGAAGGTCGTTTGCGAAGCAATGGCTGCCCAGCCCACGGAGCCCTTTCACTACATGATCTGGGGGAGGAACACTGGGGATGCAAGGCCAGGTTTGGTAGCTCTGTCTGGGTGTATGCGCTTGTGTGTGTGTGTGTGTTTGAAACCCAAACTACAACGGGAGTGCTCTTTTGCTGGATCTTTCGCATGGCATGGTCACTCAGTAACAGCAGGGGGGCAATCTGCCCAGTCAGAGCCATTGCCAAACGAAGAGGCTCTGACTAGGCACTGATAATAGTCCGGGACCCCGGACTGACGTACCTGCCAGAGTGGCCGCCCGAATGTACCCTCAAAGCTGTTGATTCGTAATGGCGACATAGTAAGCAGCAGCAAGGAAACCAGAGCCTATTGAGGGACCTCCCAGAAAGCTTTTCCCTTTGATGAGTCCGTGAACTGATATCTGAGTTGGTATCACTCTTCAGAACTACCCACCAGGGTTTGCCTGGAGTTCGTGTCTGTGTGTGTGTGTGTTTGTTCGGGTGCCTGAAGTCTTTCCCATTGTCGCAAGTGTTTGGTCGCATCATGCGGTTCGCTAGATAGCTCGGCTTAGCTTCTTCTGACGACGCTGAAGGCAGTCGACGGACAGTAGACACTTGGCTGCTCTCCGAGACTACGCTGCAAGCCTTGCGACGGCACTTACCCCTGGCATGGACGTTATCAGCGTTCGTCTGCTTTTCTCGCCGCCGGGCTCTCCGGCTCAGCCCTTCCATCTGGACTATGCGCAGCATTTTTCAGAGGCATGCCAAAGCAAGTCTTGGGTCGGGAGGGATCTCAGTTTCAGGTGATCCGATTGTGCAGATCTGTTGCATTCTTTGGCTGCTTCACGTGACGTGCGCCTTGGTGAGGTGCGCACAATATTTCTTTCTGCCTCTCCTTCGACAGCCTCGAACTGCACAGAATGCCTCATGTTTGGTGAGATGAATTCAGCAGTTGCAGCTCGCGCCCGCCAGTTCGCACGGAAAGGAATGACAGTGGATCTGTCAGATCTGGCATGTGCAGCCGACATAAGGCCCAGTGTACAGTCTCTGGTGCTTGATGCCTGGCAGATGTGTATCTTGCGCACTTCGCATGTTTTCCATCGTCGCAGTGCGAACCGGAGTGATTTCACAAGGATTACGCCACTCAGCTGATCTTCGATCTTAAAATTTTTGAGATCGTCACAAGGAATTGAAGTCCATTCAAGCGTTTTAAGCGGTAAGGACTCATCCCTGCAAGAACTGGAATTGCATTTGGCAGTGAACAGGTTCAATGTGGATGTCGCACGCTTGTGCGAGTGTCCCGAGTTCATTGATCTCGATGCGCGCCGGTCTCTCGATCACGAGCGTATATGTGGCCAAGACATCGTGGACGACTTGGATGCTGCTCGCTCAGTTCAGATGCGGCTACAGGCTGCGCACATTCAGCCAAGACATACTCTCAGGGCTAGGGCGAAAGCAATCTTGGGCAGATGGCATTGCATGAAAACTGAAAAAACATCAGGCTAGAGTCGGCTAGAGGCACCCGAACCCGAACTTGCCCCCCCAAACAGGCGTGAAGATGATGTGTTTGAAACTGGAGGTCAACTTGTAGAGCCTGGAGGCGCTGCCAGTGTCCGAGGGTGAGAGTACAAACTCTGGTTGAAGCATTCGATGTCAGACTCTTGCAGCTGCTTTTCTAACAGTGTCCGAGTGCGAACACCGAAGCTTTGGCGTCCTCTACAATCAATCGATCCTGGAACACAGCGGAACTTCATTTTTTCCATCTTACCCAGCTGCCTGGCGAATCTCTTTCTGAGCCGAGGAGCAGGACATTTGCTTGCGTGGCCTGCCTTGATGACCTCAGCGATGTAAGCGGTGACACGCGATGGTGCAGTGAGATGCTGCTGCATGGCAGCTGCTGTTCCGTCCCGCCGCCCTTGCAAAACAGCTTCGCTAGCAATGCCGCTGCGGCTGTAGACTCTCTAGACGTCCATGTACAGCACTGTGGATATGGCGTAAGAGAGGGCTTGACATGCCGGTCTCGCTGGTTCAGACCCTCCCTAGCCCGACCGGTAGCGAAATTACATCTCGGCCTTTGGAAATTTACAAGGTCAGATGCTCAGCTGTAATCAGAAGCTTCAGTGGTTTCTGCGGGCACAAAGCTGCAAGGCCAACGTGCCCAGAGTCCTGCTGGCAGAAGACCCGCCCGGGCCTTGTGCACCCTTTCCGCGCAGTGTTCCAAAGGCTCGAGGTTGTTTTGCCGATTGCTTCAACAGCATGGCACCTGGAGGTGCCAGCAGGTGCAGCTGTTCTGTGATGAGGTTGGCATATCTCCAAAGCTTCGTGTTTGGCAGTGAGTCCTATGTGTGCGATTCAGCAAACTCAGCACGCAGGAGAGCATCTTCGACATGGCTACTGTTTGCGTGGACATGCCTTCGTGCAGCGGCCTGAAACTGCCAGCCTGTGGGCATGTGAACAGAACGAGTGCCTCCTTTGGGATGGGTTGCATGCCTGAGGCTTGACAGGAAGTCGACGACAGGCTTTAACTTTAAACCACATAATCGATAAGCTCATTCATGGTATATTCTTCGGCAACTGCCAGCCTCAAGCTCTGATGGCACCGGGGCAGGTGTAATCTTTGTTGAGAGACTCCTTGCAGATCGTGGCTCAAGCCTGTAGGTCTCACTGCTCGCATTGCTACGGCAGTGCATTTCAAAAGTCAGCCACTTGCGGATTGATGTGGAGTGATTAGCTGCGGCTTTGAGGCAGTCGCCTGCCAAAGGCCCGAAGCCTGAGGCCCCATCCTACGCAGTGATCGAAGGCTTGAAGGCATGCGCCGCAGATTTCGATTGGGCCACCTCGCCTTTATTCTTCTTTCCTTTTGCCTCTGGCTCACGGAATGGATGAGCGCTCGGTGCCTGTTGGCCGGTCAGATGGGGCTTTCGACAGGAAGTCTGCCCTATCGAGGGAGGCATCACCGGGTCTGTCGAGCAGCAGGGCGGGCTTCGGCCTCACCGTGGAAGATCCTGGGGCTGCAGCGTGGGACTGCCAAAGAAGACATCAAGGCCCGCTACAGAGAGCTTGCTGCCACTGAGCACCCAGACAAGAGGACAGATTTGGAGCCCGCCTTGGCTTCGGCTCGGTTTGCTGAAATCACCTCAGCATACCGCGACCTCATGGACAAGCCAGATACCGAGGACAGCATTGCGAGCAACTGGCGAGACGAAGTCTGGGAGGAAGTTAAGTCCGATGTCGATCCAGATTCGTATGTCATTTTCTATGCAATCGCACTGTGGGTCGTAGTGTTGCTCTTCCTGTCCAACTTGGATTGGTTCACTTGGGACGATTGCTATCAGACGTGGCAGTGGTGGTGCAGCTTGAAAGGTAACTAGCTTTGGGACATAAGGGGCGTTGTTGAGGCCGGCCCCGGATATCCAGCAGTGACGAGAAGGAGCTCGAGCTAAAGTAGGGATGTGGGATTGCAAAATTCGCAACCACGCAGCCCAAGCACCTCAGCACAGCGGCCATGTGGAGGAAGCTTTGGAAGGGCTTGTAACTCGGTTCCTCACAGCGCTGGCGAGCCGGCTAACCAGTGCCCCTGGAAAGCCATCAAAAGACAAATTATGCCCTGCTGCTCGAGCAGTTCTTCTCGATGAAAAGCTTTCTGCAGTGCTTGAGGCCCACTCGCTTTGGCAGTCACGCGACAGGCTGGTCCCGTTTGCCATCTGCCAGAAACGGCCAATGTACGACAGGTAATGAGCTGCAGATTTGTAGGGCATACAGCGACTTTCTGTCGGATTGGTAGCCTGCACACGCCGGGAGTCTGCGCAATGATCAGGTCAGTCACCTCGCTCGGATCTCTCCAGGTTGAGAAGGCATGGCCCACCAACTTGCACAAGTGCCGTGTTAGCTAGCTCTCGGCATGACGTGCCAGTCCGCCCACTCTGGCGAACCACTCGTCCAGCCCGCGCGGGTGAATGCCACAGCCGCCCAAGCTGACGGAGCTTGTGCATCTTGGCAGAAGACCCATGTGACCACCAGTTCGCTTTGGACTCCCAGACCCTCCCATACCTGGACGTAAGGGGCACGAATTCCTTCCGCAGCAGTTGGCCCGCGTTGTCAAGTGCAAACGTACACACGGCCCCACCGTGCCTAAGTCAAGCCGCACTCGGGGAAGCGCCTCCGCCGAGAATCGGGGTTGGGGTGAGAAGCACGGCCTGCCTGTGCCGCTTACCCTCGCAAAGCAAAGCAAAGTGTGTGTATGTTTCTATGCATGATATGCAACGACTGATATGGCATATGACGTGATGTGGCTTGAGGTCCCGCCGTTCATGGCGGGCAACTCTATGTACCTCACGGCCATGGGCTCCTCTATTGCCGGTGGGCAGCTGCAGGCTTACTTGTTCCAGAGGCCGTAAGGCCACGCAGTCTAACAACGGCAACACGCAAATTTATGTTGCGAGTGGATTCTCAGGTGGGGTGCATGGCAGCTAAGTGATGACCCAGACTCCCCCTCGACAACAGTGCCACGCCAAGTGAGTACACAAGGCGAGTGGAGCTGAAGTCGTAAGACTTTCTGCCGAGACCTGGAAGTTAGACTTCATGGCCCCCGATTGGCAGTCCGACACTGAACGACCAAGCAGATCTGCAGATCGTGGGTAGTGGCACGACATGGTCGGAACAAATTGGATAGGACATTACGTTTCTCCAGCGATTCCGGGCATTTGTCTGCCGTCTGGACCTCAGGACCTTGCTCACATGCTTGATCTGACTGCTTGCCTGCCTGGACCTGGCCAGCTTGTGTTCGAGCTTGAGGTAACCAAACCGATGGCAAAGGCAGAGTTGGAAAAGCAGTATGGCTGGGTTCCTGCGACGTCCAGAGGTGCCCATTGGGCAGCCATGAACTTCAAAGATGTTGGGTGCGGAGTTTCGGAAACAGGTAGTGATGGCTTCGGTGAGAAAGGCTCGCTCAAGCACTCAGTTGCCACGACATTGTTCCAGTTCATTGACGGTTTGCAACTTCTGACCGTACCGAGCGGTTCAGGCTGGGAATTTATGGAGGACTTGAGGGCTCCAGCACTGGCCCCAGCAACGCGGTGCTCCGGCGGCGTTCGTAGTTTCAGCGGGCCAGCATCTTGAACAACTGTCTCTGGGGCTGCCCCACGGATTGTGCGTCATGAACGTGAGCCCCGCTTGCGTAGGCATCGCGTGGGCGCACAGGTACAGGTTGCCGATGGCTGGGGGCGCGTGTTCCGCCAAGCGCTATAGACTGCTGCGTAGGCATGCTGCTACAAGGAGCAGTGTGGCTCCGACCCTCCTCGCAGTCGCCCGGAGAGAAGAGAGGCAGTTGTCGACGATTCGGCAAACAGAGCGACCCACCCACCCACCCACCCACCC
>CAJNDV010031847.1:22799-40541 GCA_905221635.1 Symbiodinium sp. CCMP2456 | reverse complement strand
GTTCAATAATTTTACTTGTATGCTTACAAACAAATCGATGCAAGATTCTTGCAACATCCTAGCCTATAGTATGGAGAAAAAGAAAGCTTCAAAACACGGGCCTGCAGTGCGACGCTTTCTGTGTGTATATATATATACATGTATACAGACATATGTACATGTATGTGTGTGTTTCGAGTTTGTTTACTCAGACGAAAGGTACATTTATGTATCCAGCATTATGCTATTTATTTGCTTGATTGTTCATTATATTTCTGTGTATGTATGCATGCATGTATGTATGTATGTATGTATGTATGTATGTATGTATGTATGTATGTATATATGCATATATGTATTTATATACAGTTATACATACACACAAGTCTGCACCTATTGTAATTTCTGATTTATTGATATTCATCTCTGTCCAATGGGGCCTGCAGATGCTGCACCCGCGAGCTGAAGGCCTCGCAGAGCGCCGAGCCGCAAGATGTTGCCTGGAGCCCAAGTAGCCCTTAAAGTAACCCCTAAAGGGACCCAAAACCCTGACCACTCCAAGCCTGTGCCCCATGATGCCCCATGCATGCTAGAACTTCCGCCGCAAACTTGGCAACCTTGGTTCGGGGCTTATGCGATGCTTGAAGCCTGAATCGGGCTTCGAGGCGCCTGGAGCTGCTCTTGGGCCATGCTGAGCAGATTTGTGGCAGCCTGCATGTCACAAAGTTGAGATGAAGCTCCTGGAGGCTTTGAGTAGGAGCCACCAAACCGGACTTGGTGGCAGAAGGCTAATGTTGTGGCCAACGGCGCAGCAGCTACCCTTGTAGGTGGGATGTTACGTGCTGAGTGGTGCCGGACAGGGTACCTCTTTTGTCGAAGCGTTGGGACACAGGGACTGCTCCATGGGAGAGTAGTGGTGCATGCGGTGCTGTACCTGAGTCATGGCCTTCGAATCTATTTGATGGCCTTTGGAATAAACACAACCTCAGGTGATCCACCTCGCGTGCCGAGTTGAAGACCAGTGGATAGGTGAACGCAATGGAAAAGCCCATGCCCAGCCATGCGATCAGCACGTGCATATAGGGCCCATAGTTCCTGAGCTTTCACGGAACACAAGGTGTGCTTGAGGGTCCATAACCCTCGAGCACTAAACTCCCCTGCAAGCTTCTCCCCGATGTCTGGGCAGGGGCGATCAATCCTTGCTGAACAGGCAAGTCTCTTGAGGATGTTGCCCTGGACCTCGTGCTCGAAACGTCGGAAACCTGCCCAAGCGAACTCGGCATATACCAAGAAAGCGATGCCATATGCAATCGCTACCAAGAGGGTCCAGCGCTCGTAAGTTGGGTTCGCCAGTTCCGCAAAGACCTTCGGGGCATTGTAGTGGGCGACGAAAGCATTCGTGTAAAGAGAGATGGCCTCAAAAATACCCATATTCCATTCGCACAGCGGGGTGTCGTGACTGATGCTGGCGGAGTTCATCCAGGAATCATGGATAACTAGGATCAGAACATAGACCAACACCCCGAGACCGAGAATGGAGGTGTACGCCAATACATGCAGGTCTCTTGCTGAAGACAGAGGAAGCAAGACCATGGCTGTGATGACAGTTTGATTCAACACCCGGCTCTTTGTGAGCAGGTGGTCCGGACCCAGCAATCCAAGGAAGGACTTGGTCATGAAGTCGCCGATCAAGATAATGTAGCAAACGAGCGTAATCCAGCCATTCATAAAAATGATAACATCGATGAGCCACGCAGTTTTGGCACTCAAAAGTTTGTTCCAAAGCTCTCTAAACGACTTTGCTTTGCAGGTAATGCATGAATACCCAACCATCCAGTAGGATCCAGCACTGAGAATGCCAATGATCCTTGGAATTCGCCCATAACACTTGAGAACTGCAGGTTGGCATGTGTTTCGTTTATGGTGTTGCTCTCATCTCCCTCGACCTCTCAGCTTATCTTGCCTATCTATCTGTACATACATATACTTATCCATCCCTCTGCCCATCCATCCATCCATCCATCCATCCATCCCTCCGTCCGTCCGTCCGTCCGTCCGTCGGTCCATCCCTCCATCCCTCCGTCCATCCATGCATCCATACCTGCATGCTGCTGCCAGCCGTGGCCAACCTATGCCAGCCACTCTGCAATGAACCGTACACAGCACTTGCACACGGCTGCCGGTTTGCGCGCCTTATTGGTAGCAGAATGAGGGGGGGCCCGTCCCAGCTCAAGTCTTCTGCAGCGTTCCACTCCAGAGACCCACCAAAACCCAAAGCCAAGACGCACAAACTCACCCCAAAAACACCCAAAAACCCACTTCTTCACCACCCTTCAACCCCAAACACAGTTGAGGCTCCCCAACACCACCAGGCCCGGGATCGGACTGGCATACCGGAGGCCGATGGGCAGCGAGAAGATGCCCGCGCCAATCCTTTGCAGAGTGGATTTCAAGGTGACGCGTTTTTATTTTTTAGGGCCCTTTTGCAACTGCAATACAGTATAAAATTCCTTACCAGGAGGAGCCTGTTATTGGGGCCTCAGTTTGAACACGGAAGTATAGGGTGACGTGTTCAGGGTGTAGGGGTTTCTTGTAAGGGATTCTATAAGGCACGTAAGGTGCCTCTTACAGTAGGGTGTGGGTGTTTGTGGCTTTGCGAAGATTTGCTTTGTCTTGGCTTTGCACGTCTCTGGGGTTGTGGCCTGCTGTGGTTTCACTCAGAGGGCTGAGGCTTGAAATCAGGTTGTGTAAGAGCCCATGCAGCTGCTGCTCCGAGAGACGCTAGAGCGCTAGAGCCTGCGCCTACAACGGCACCTCTGATCCGTCCAAGCTGCATATTCTTCAGGAGAGTCGTGACCTCGGAACTGCAGGAGGCCAGGCTAAACCATGAACAGGACAGGCCTTGCTAGGAGGGTGTAAAGGGGATCGCGAGAGGGTTCTAAAGGAGTTGCATACTCACTCTGAAAGCTTCTACATGACGGCATTGCTGGTCAGTTAGGCAAGCAGGTGACCACCCGAGTTTTTCCTGGGGGGCCTTGAACCTTAAACCCAGCAGTAGAACCCAAGAATCAACAGGTTGACTACGGCCTAAGTCCTCAGCTGCCATCTCCGGTTTAGGTTTTGTTCACGGCTCTTCTCCATCCGCCTTTCAAAACGGCAACATCGGAGGCACCGACTTAGGGCTTGGTGTTGTGAGGCGCCGGCTGTCAAAGCTATCGACGAACCATTGGTGCCGTCTGCTCTTGGCGGATCTGACCTCCTGGAAGATTCGACCCTGTTGTCAGGTTGGGACCAGACCTATAAGGGTAAGAGAAAATCTGCAAGGGTACCATAATCTAAGGTACTGCAATACATCGAGGTCCTGCAAACGGTCAACAAGCAGATTCAAAGAGACTGGGGGTCGAGAAGCAACGTGTGAGCCCTGGTGAGATCCCGATCCTGACCGGCCCGGTGCTTGGGGACGACATCACTCGATGCAACGAGCAAACGAAAACAAATTCTGCTTGAGCCTGGGGTACACGGAAAGACTCGTTCCATGCCTCGCTTTTTGACAGCGAAGCCATGGCAGGAATCAGCCGGCGGCATCCCACTGTGAAACGTCCCAAGGTTCGCCTGAAAACTTGGAAGAGAGAACAGACCTGAGCAGACCTCCAAACCTCAGCAGCCATCTGCTTCAGTTCGGGGCTCCCGACCCTGCACCCGGCGGCCCGCATCGTCGGTGCCCAGACCCCCGGCGGTGATGCCTAAGGAGAGCCACCGTTTCTGCTGCGCTATTTTCGAGTGTTCCCGGCCTAAGGCTGAGAGCTTGGAGTCTAAGATGTTTGAAAACCCTTCTCTGCTTAGGCATCCCTTGCAGAAAGCGTCCCGAGCCTGCCAAGTTTGAGGAAGTTTCGTTCTGTGCGGCCACCGTTCCTATGGTGACGCAAAGTGCTGTTCAACGGTTTCCACGCAATTATCTCCACGATACATTACTTGCCCTTGTGGAGATGCCTTCACATAAACCCTTTGATGCAGCCGCACTTCATGACTGAACCCTGTATTCCCAATCAACCACCCCGTCAACGTGATCACAACAAATTGCAATGGCTAAAAACGATGCGACACGACCATGCTTCTCTGGACTGGCGGACAGACTGCTGTACGATCAGCACTGGACTCCACAGCCAGCCCGTCGAGTATCCCGAAGTCGACAACATGCTGAGAAAAGAATGCGGCGCAGAGCCTGCTTGAGTGCTTAGGTGTGAAGGTCCGAGACTCTCAACCACAACCCCATGAATCAGCCCCGGGCCGATGTTGATCTCCTTTTCCGTTGCTTGGATACCGTCCAGGAAGATGAGCACCTGGACCATTTCAGAGTCTCCGGCTTGCGGTGCGGGCGTAGAGGCTGCAAGAACAGTCCTTGCCGGCTACCTACATGAATGAACTGATACGGTCATATGTACATACATATAGTATTCATGAATACATACATACTGCCTACCTTACGTACGTGCTTACATACTTAATTACTTAACTACTTGTTTACATACATACTTACATATTTACTTACTTACTTACTTACTTACTTACTTACTTACTTACTTACTTACGTGCATCCATACCCACACACCTCTACTGATACTAGTGATTCTATGAGATTCTATGACTGTTCAGTGGTGAGTAGCTCTGCCCTGAAGGCTTCTACCCTGCACTTTCTTGGAGGCGCAGCAATCAAGCCACGGGCACCGTTCGATCCTGGCAGTCGGCGGTGATGGTCACCGTATGCCAGCGATCAGATCGCAAGTACCTCGCACAGGCACCGAACCCTACATCAGAACATGTTGAACAGTTGGTTGGTGTGGTTCGATGCAGTTCGGCAACCAGGCGCACTAAACCTCAAAGACAGTTACGTAGTAGGTCTATGTCTCTGTGACTGCTGTTATGCCATTGAATCGCAACCAAGGAGCACTCGCAATCCGCACACGTAATAGACTGTTGTCACATGCCATTGCCACATGGCCCAACAGGTGATCGCATGGAGGATCACCTGTTGCTTGAATGGGCCGAGCAGTCGGTATGAAGTGGCCTGGGTGAGTGGTAAACAACCTTTTTGTTGTGCCAGCGCACACGTCAAACTACCAGTGCGGTTGCTGACAAGTCCTCCCTGGGAGTGATAGCATGGGCTCACAGGGATCCATGCGGATCCCGTCCAAGTTCGTGAAGGTGTGAAGACTGACACAGCTCTCAACTCGCGTCGGATGACATCACCATTTCGCAGTCGTGTCGCTGCTTCAGCTAAAGTATCCCGCCATGGAAACAGATCGGGTGTGGAACCTGGTTGGTAGGAGGAGCCACTACAGCTGAACCAGCTGCCAGTTCTTTCTGCTGGAGTGACTGCCCAGTCGGAGAAAAGGCCGATTCTGGATAGGATTCAGTAGCAGTGCCCCACCGAGAGTCAGGCGCGCTCTCAACAGACCGCTTGCGCGGTGACACTGACAGCAACCAGCCCTTCGGGAAAACCTCAGGAAGTGCCAGGATTCCTGCCGGACAGGCAGTAAATCTGTAGTCATGGCCACTCCCTGAGCAGGCTTTGCCAAGAGACTTGGACGGAGATTTGAGGGCTTCATGCCCAATGGTGGTCAGGGGCATTAGGAAACTAGGGCTGCTCCCTTTGGCCCTGAAGCGTGGTCGGCGTTGTTGCAATGCATGCACAGATGATGTGACGAGGAGGCAAATGTGCTAGGTAAAGAGCGCATATCATCGGCTCTCGGCGGAGCTTGTGGTGCCGGTGCCACGATGCAGGTTTCATGTCCTGACTGGTGCTGGCTGGCGACTAGAACCTTTGAACCCCTAGAGTGCTGCGTGAACACGATGCCATTGCACCCAGCACTGCTAGAACCTATGGACGTATTCACGACGAATGATTGCAGCCCAAAAATCTGAATGCGAAGGTGCGCACACATTCAGGGACAGCCTCCAAATCAGCAGCAACCCACAAATCCAGGCTCCTAACTTAGAGACACTCCTAGAGTCCAAGCGTGCCTGTTGCTGGTCGTTGGTCGTTCGGATAAGCCGGCTTTCAGGAAGCACCTCGGGCGGGCAACAGAGCTGACTAGGCGAAACATGGACTCTGCATAGCGTGGCGATCCCCCACTAGGATTTCGCTGAAGTCCCCGAATTGTCAACACCTCTTTGGCATCTCGGACTCACCAGGACGCGCAGTGCTTCCCGAGCTTCCTGCTGTGGGCCCTTTGGCGGCTTCTGACCGTGCGCTTCCTAGCAGAGAAGAAGTTTTCAAGCAGGTGTCTTGCCATTTCCAACCGTGCAAGTATTTCTACCAGTATCTTCACACTTATTGCTCATGCTTCTCTCCACTACTGAGACTAGGGACTAAGGCTTGACCAAGGCTAAGAAACAAGGCACGTTCCAGACTGAAACTGCGAGCTCCCGGGGCTCTCGGGCCTTTTATGCGTTCGAGTTTAGGGTTATCGATGGTTATCGCTTATCACTGTAACAGGGGGTAGCCCTATTGAGACGCATACGTAAAGAAGAGCCTGGAGCCTTCGGACCCCTTATCCGGCCCCGAGCCCTTCCCGAAGCCTCCACTAGCTCCATGTCGGTCTTGCGGATGGTCACCTTACGGATGTTTTTGACTCTCTGGCTTCTATGGCGTTGAGGCCTGTCAGAGGCATGGCATCTGCAGCCCAGAGTGCGCGGCCCAGCCACGGGGGTCGAACTTGTCGTCCATGTCGGCAGAGGCCTTCGAAACGAAAAAGGACCCGGAGCCCAAACTGCTTCTTTTAGGGCCCCAGTTGTCCTGAGGTACCAGTACCCCGGAAACCTCACCCCGAAGCCGTAAACCATAAACTGATAAAACTTCTGGCCTGCTGGCTTCAAGACATCTGGAACAGCTAAAGATTGTCACAGATCAAGAAGATCGAGGGATGAAGACGGATTTTTGTTTTATCACCTCTTTTCCTTCGCCTGATAAGGGTTCCGGAATACCATGCTGGTTGAGGCAGGTAACAGGAGCCTGGTTACTCACGATGGGGATTCAACCACTCAACATGTCGACGGATTTAGGGTTTAGGGTTTAGGGCTTACCATTCACGTCCAAACCTTACTAGTACCAACCCGAAGAACGTAGCCTCTCCCAGTCTTCGCAAGCGCAGCTTGTGGGTGCCGCTGTTGTGATACTCGCGCTCCTGGCGAAGGGGTACAAAGGCTTCAGAAGTGGTCTTCTGCAGTCCGAAAGGCAAGGAAACCTTCGCGTCTTTTTATTTTCAGTGAACGACTTCCGCTTGCCCCGTCCTTGCCAAGCTCCAGCTCTTCGTTGTCGGGATCCGTCAGGGAGATGCCGCCCACGCCTGAGGCACGCTGCAGATACTGGGCTCAGATGTCTCATAAGTCGAAACTGCAGGTCGTGGTGCTGAGGATTCGGCCCTTGTCGTCAAACCAGCCGAGAACCTGCTTGGGCTTCGGGCACGTCTCAAACAAGAGGGTGTCACATCCCGGTGCCGAGGCCTTGAAATCTTTGGACCAGGTCTTCTCGGAATCGGAAGCATCGATGATCTGGAAGGTGTGCCAGCCTTTCAGCGAGGCTTCAGTCGAAGTGCAACTTTCAATTGACGTCTTTCAGCGCAAGTTAGACTTGAGCTGACGCGGAAGAAGATATCTTGAGCACGAAGTTCGGAGGCTTTTAAGCTTGGGCGCCTGCATGACCTCCTCTGAAGTCCCGTGCAAGCTTGAAGAGATCCCCAAACTTCCAGTGCCCAAGAGCCCCAAGAAGCCACACCAACCGTACGATCCCTGTCGGAGGCCCGAAAAGCCTTTCCAAAGCAAGCCCGCATCCATCAATCCGCTGAAGCCTGTCTTCCGGATGGTGATCCGCACAATGTGCATCAGCCGATCGCGGGGTGTCCAGCCTGTGCTATGAACAGCACTGCCAGCCACATTCGGAACGCACCCATGAAGAACCTGTGCAGTGTAATGTATGCATGCACACGCAGGCAAGCAGACGACGTTGGCGAGACGCTTCGGCAGGGCTCTTGGAATCTAAAGCAAAGGTCCGGGAATCTCTGAACGTCCGGAGAATCAAGCCCCCAATGCAGAAAAGCAGCCTAGGTTTCGGGCTTTTCGCCACAGTCCAGAAACCCTGGAACCCCAAACCTTAAAACACACAAGGAAAGAGGCTCAGTGCCCTGGGTCCCCGCGCCGATGTTCGCGCCGGCCTCCCCGTCCACCCCGGCGAGGCCTCCCTCAACACCAGGGCGGAAGTTCAGGGTCTTCAGGACCTGAGCTGCGGAAGTCTTTTGCGGCGCCTGAATTTCTGCTTTAGGGAGGAATGGGGCGTGGGACTATTCGACGAGAAAGGGAAGCTGCAGTGGCCAGCAACAACCCGCTGGGAAAAGGGCTCTCTACCCCGGCATGTCACTGCACACTGACTGCAGACAAACACCCCCCAAAAAAAAAATATTGCCCAAACCAGGAGGTTGCCGGAACGACCCAAACTCCCAGAGGAAACTCAATCCTCTTCAGCTGGGAGGCCCCCTTGGAACAGATTCGAATAGCCGTTGCGGCCGCTCCGAAGTCGTTGCCAAAGTATCCTGCTATAGTAGATATTTATACTTACTATACTACTATACCATACTATACCATATTGATCTGTATTATACGGTACTCTAATTACTGCTGCTATGCTTTAGTATTACTATGCTATATCGGCTGCGGTGGGTGTTCAGGCTGAAAGTGATGTCGGGGCTTCGCGGCTCGAACTGGTTGCTGGAGCCTCGGATGGTTTCAGGGCCTTCAAACCCTGAGCGCGTCCGATGAGATGGTCTGACCTACCAGTTGAATCCTCAGAAAATGAGCCCAAAGCCTTCCAAACAGACTGACCCGGCTTGGCTCCTGCTTCGACCTCCAGGACAAACTCCTCCAGGCGCGGCCATGTGCAGGGGGTTAAATTCAGAGATCGGCTCCGGGCACTTTGGAAGTCGACAGTGGCCTTCAGTGCCTGTCCCCAATACCTCCAGCAAGCCCTTGCAACTTTCTAAGCCCAAGAAACTGCAAAAAGGCTCGTAGATGTACCACCAAAGCACGCCATGACAAACTCTACACATAAAATCCGGGACTTGTGACATCCTGTGACCCTCAACTGACTGCCCTGCATGGCCTCGGGTTCCATGGTGTCGATGGCAAGGTCCCCGTCGGCTTGCTTTGCCGCATCGGCCTCAGGCTTCGGCATAGAACTCCGGAGCTGAAAGCCCGGGCTCCTGCCTTGTAGCGGATGCGAAGCCGCCTTTCGCCCGTGGGAAGCCGCTTTGGCGGAATGCCATCCTCCACACAGCATCAGAGCATGGAGCAATCCTGATGCGTGCTCTTTGTTAGTAGGCGTTCACAAGGTTCTGTTCGGTTTAGGGATCCATCACCCTGTCAAGCTTGATTGGTTTGACCCTACTCGCACCGCGTCATGTTCCCCTAAGGCTCCCGAGGTGGCCTCCGCACCCCACCTAAACACAATCCCAAAGTGAAAGTCCCGGACCCAAACTCCCCAAACTGAATACCCTCCATCGAACAGCCCTGCATCCTGACTCTATCTCTCTCTCTCTCTCTCCCTCTCTCCCCCCCCTCTCTCTCGCCTCGACAACCACGGCATTGGCCGGAAGCCGGCACAACTCCTTCGTTTGAGGACCAGCAAGTTTCGGATTTGATATAAAGTCCTCCAGAATTATGGCAAGTAGCGGCAGCTGCATCCAGGGTTTGTGGCTTGAGATCGAGGTCTAAAACCCGCCAGCCGGAACCCCACAACCTGGACTGACCTGAAGCGCAAGCAAAACAGCTGCCCCACCCCTCCACACTAGTTTCAAGCCAAGCTCAGCATTCATCACTGTAATTATCCGACAATCAATCACTGATTTTATGTCCGCGAAACCCGAGTCTCCCTTCGGTGAATCCTTGGAGTTGGGATCCGCTTCTGCATTCACTACGAGACCGTTCTCTTTGGTCAGCACCTGGCAGGAGGCCGGGGCAAAACTTCCCAAAAATTGGGCTCCTGAACCCTGGAACTCTGAAAATCATTAGCTCCCTGCAGTCCCTAGCCCCAGCCGCTGCCGCAAAGCCCCAGCCTTCCACTTGCGCTTGTGCGGCTTGTCTTCAGCGACCTTGTCACATGCAGAAGAAGCTCAGAAAGCCTGAAAAAAGACAACCGAACAGTCCGAGCTGGTTGAATGTACGAACAAATCCACCGCTGGAATGCGGGGCACTGACACCAACCTGCACCATGGATCTTCCCATACACGGTCGCATCTCGGGTCGACTCCAACACGTGCTTCTCAGATGTCGCTGGGCACAAGACAACACAAAGCTCGTCGGTGGAGTGCGGATCTGGAAAGCTCGCCTGGAAGAGCGACCTGAGCTGTGATTTGTCTGGGTAGAACAGGCGGCCAAAGAGAACATGCTTTGGGACGTAGCAAAGAAATGGCTCGCGTACGAGACCAAATAACCAACCCATCTACATCTCTGCGCCTTCCTTTCACCTTCCTTCACACCATGCGCCAAGCTGTTCGAATCCTTCGCTCACCTCTGCGCAAGCCTTCAAACAAAGAAAGGAGGAGATGAAGCGCTCTAGCACAAGCGAAGGCTAGATCTGGCGCTTAAGGGGATCTACCGCACAGGTATGTCATCCTGCTCTGGTGAAGTATCCTGCCACTGGACGGCAAAAAGATTCCGCAGAAAACTTACTGTAACAGCTTTAAAGCTCTGCGCCTGTCAGTGCCAGCGGCGCGAAGGATTTCACGAATAAGCACCCAGCACAGCAAAAAAGAGTTCGCATCGCTACATCACTATCCCACTGGACCAGCAACTCTCCCGAGGCTCCGAGCCAGGGAGAATCTCCCAGTCGTCTGTGGCTATCTGCAAGGCGAACCTTCGGGGATTGAGACGCCCCATGCTGCAAAGGAGACATCAATGACAGAAACACTTCTAGACGCCCGCTTTGACAGCAAGCGCACTTCGTAGGCAATGCTGCCTCACAACCCAGAGGCCCATACAACATTCATACAACCACATTTCTGGGTACTGCAGACGCTTCACACACTGATGGCCACAAAGGTCTCCGAACAGCCCAACGTAGAGTCCCCAAAACCCGGCTCCGCATCCATGCGTCCTCCAGGGAGAGCGTGTAACGGGGGATAGGCTCCCCAGGCCGCAGCCTCGCATAAGATCTTCAGAGTCAGGACAGAGATGCTTTGTCAGCGCTGTAAGCGCTTGCTGTCTGAAGGGAGCTGCGGAATCATAGAAGCCGGGAAGAGGCCTTCCTGGCGACATGTTCAGGCCTAGGACTACGTTTCGGTTGTCGAGCTTGAAGCTAGGAGTTGTGGGACGTTCAGGTTCCTAATGTTCGAACCCCCTGAATGCCACGAGGCAGTTCCTTGGGGAACGCGGTTTCGTAGTGAGGCCTGTGGGTCCGGGCTCCAGGTGACAGAGTTTTTCTGAAGGATTCAAACCCCTGGTGTTCGGCCGCCTGGTGTTTGAGGGCACTCTGGGGCCGTGGCTTCTCATGACGAAGGCCCCGTAGTGGCACCCTCAAGTAAGTGTTCCTCAGCCAGGGGCAGGGGTGGGGCAGGGGCGGGCGGAGGCTGGCCAGTCAGGGCAGGGGCAGGGAGAGGAAAAGTGGCACAGGGTGGCCTTCCACCTCCTAAGCCCAAAATTGTTCGTCGCTGCTGTCTACATGTTGACCGGCTGCATCATTGCAGAGAACACATCCTTGCAGAAGGGGCGCTTCTTCAGCAGCAGGTAGCTTTGACCTGAATCAAGCATATCTACTGCGCTCGCAGCTGCAATAACTCTTCTTGTAACCCACCTGCTCGATTTTTCTCCAAGTCAGCGCCGTCACCAACAACCTGTCAAGAATGGAAGCTAGGAAGACCCGCGCCCTGTGTTAGACCGCAGTATCCCGACGTACATCGTGCCGCAGGTGGTGGACAACGCGTAAGATCGCAACCCGAGCCTCAATCCCTGTCGGGAGGCAGTTCTTGGTAAAGCGGAAGTCCTCTCAATCTTGTGGTTGACGAGTTGGGATTGGGTAAAATCTGTTGCTGCGGATGTGCCAGGCTTTATCCAAAAGGCCCCCGGGTCATTGAAGCTGCTGTCGCCAGAGTAGCCAGTAGCATCGCGCGTTACCTTGGCGCGCTCCATAGAATTGTGCATCATGAGCATGCTTGCGCATGGTCAACAAGGGCATTTTGACGTCGAGCAGAAGCTGGGCGTGGGGCACGTTCCAAGGGCCGCAATCTTGTATTCGCAACCCGCTTGGTGCGACCATCCTGCATGTCTGACAGAACGAGCGTTAAAACAGACGAATGGTGGTGCTTCCGGCAGAATAGAGGCTAGAACGACAACAATGTCGATTCGAACCCTATGGGGCATAGAGACTGGAGGTGGACGGAAGCTGCCTCGTATTTCACATTGGTCTCGCTCTCACCGAGCTCCAAGATCACCTCAGTTCCGGATTGGGGCATCGGGCATGGGAGAGACTCAGGTTTTGAAGCTCACCCATGTTTGCGCTCGGAGCTTTCCTGAGGCAGCGTCTCCGATGCACACCTTCTTTTTCTTCTTTCGCTTCATGTCCTACAACAAACGATCTGTTGACAGGAACGGCTGGTTCGGGTAAAATGCAATATCGTGTAAGCATGATGTCAAGATGACCGTGTTGGACATTGCATCGAAAAGTATTTTTTTCCAGAGAGTTTTTCTCCTCGACTCGCATGTTGACGCGGAGCGGCACCCGAACTCGCTCCTGCGGTGTTGGCCAACGTTCACTGTTCAAGGCGGATGCGACTCGCTGTCGAAAGCCCCTCCTCCTCTTCTTCCTCTTCCTCATCATCACTGCCTGGTGCAAAAGACTTATGAAGATGCCGTAGCAATAAATCGACCCAAATCATCCGGACATCATGCGAGGCCAGCCTTTGTCGACACTTTCCTTGTCGCTCTCGTCATCTTCGACGACCGTCAGCGATGCGCCTGGCATAAAGAAAAAGCAAACCTCGAAAAGCAACCTAGGCTCTAGTCCAGGGAGACTCGCAGTCTGAATTGCTACGTGCTCTGTACTACTCGTAGAAGCATGCACACGACACCGTACGACACCCAACCGCAACATTTTTAAGATATTTAGATCTGACCTGGAGCACCCTGAAAGGAGCGAGCCCACCTGGCAGGGAAAGCTCGGGGCCTTCGTGAACGTTCACCACCTGAACGTTGCAGGTATGTTGCGGAAGCCCTTCACAAAAGACACTGCAACCGGACCTCCCTCACCGCTGTGCCCTCTGCTAAACGAGAAGTCCGTGGACCGAGGGGCACACACAGATCTGTCGTGCTTTGTCGTCTCCCGGGTGGAAACGGACTGCCTGCACAGGGTCCGGATATTCATCCTCTTCTAATTGGCCTCGCATCGTCTGAATGCTCTGAAGACGCCGGCCTTCACGATGCCGTTCTTTCCCAGGACGCCCATGAAGCTCCCCTCCCAAGTCATGTCAACTGCCTCCCACAGAAGGGCTTTGATTTCAGGATCTCCTGGTTGGTGCTCAAGGCGTGACGCGACGAGGCTCAAATGCGAGTTCGGGATCGGGCCTAGACCTGAGCCGAACACAAGGAGACCTTAAGGGGAGCCCAAAAGCCTCCCAACTGCCGCAGCTCTGATCCTGTCCAGCTCCTCCAGCCCATGACGACTCTTAAACTTGGGCCACCATAGCCCCAAGGCCGAGCCTCTAGGTGCTTCTTGACTTCCGCCATGCTGCCACATATTCCTTGAAGGGCTTTTGGACTTTGGAGTCGAGGTTTGCGCATGGCTGAGGCTTTTGAGAGGGCTTGACAGTGGAGTCCAGGCTTTTGGGGCCTGCAGGCCCGGACGCTACTTCTCGATGCACTGCACTCGCGCATTCTTCAGGGTAGGTTCTCATGCCGCGCGACGCCCATGTTCCCAGACAAGCCAGCATGAGCTGCGATATCTCCGCACTGCATCTGCAACCATGCGACGAACGCAGTCGCCCACAAATAACTCGGGCTCTTCCTCCTCATCTTTGTCCTGCAATTGGAGGAGGGCACAGTTTATGTCCAGAATGCTGCCCACGAGAGCTTCTCAAGGGCTGTCTCACAGCTGCCCGAGCAGACTCAGCCGGTCCTTCTTCTCGCCTTCACCCTCCTGGAAGAGGAGATTCCAGGGTTTTGGACTTTTGAGGGGTTTTGGTTTTGGGGCTTCCATCTAGTTTGCCGCGAGCAACAGCAGTGTCCCTTTGACGCCACGCGGTCTGTGAGTTTTTGGTAGTAGGTCTCAAAAGTTCTCGAAGAGTGGCCGGCGAATCCTGATCGCAAGGGCCTTGATCCCGAATAATCTCGTCAGAAGCAAGTGCTGCACGTCGCGAACAGAAAATGCAACCGTGTTCGAAACGGGTAAACTGTTACAGGAATCACCCATCAAATTATCACCCACAGGCAGCTTGCACACTTAAAAGCGAGCGGTGACAGGCCTTGCAAGCATTGATCGCTTGACTGCGCCCTCTTCAGCCGCAAGCAAGACTTTTGGAGCACCCTCCCTGCACATGTTCCAGAACCTCTACTCGTATCTCGAGCCAAAGCCGAAACGAGTACCAACCCCAGCGAAATCGGTCCTCAGGCATCGCTGCCGTGCGGCAGAGGCCGTGTCGGGCACGGCCGTGTCGAGCAGGCGCGAGCCATAGGGCTGCGGGGGCATTGCTTTTGGCGGCTTCAAGAGTTTGGTTGGCTTCAAGAGCTTGGCCATGACGATCCCCTCGCGTTTTTCTGCAAAAACGGGCTTCGATCCCTCTGTCCGCATCACCAACCCGCTCGGGCCGCTCAGCGGAAGCCGACGGCAGCCTGTGCGGGACTGAAACGTTGGCATGAAGGCATGTGCACCTTTCGTGTTTGTGGGCTTCGGCTGTCGCGGTTCAGGCCATGTCACCTGCGGACGTCGTGCTACTTTCTGGCATCTCTTAGCAAGACACATTCGCAGACAGTGCGAAGATTGGATCCCTGAGGCAGCCCTCGGCCCTCCGCCTGCCACAGGAAGGCCAACAAGAAGAAGAACACCGGAAGGATCTGGCATGGCTGATGCGGGCGTTTCCACATAGCTCATTTGTCGTTTCTGTGGAGAGGTTGACCAAGTTCGTTGTGACACCAGCCCACAATTCCAAGCTCCAGCACCTGGAGAACAAGCTCGACAAATCAAGTCCCGATTTGCAGCAGAGGTGCATCGCCCCCCCTTGCAAAGATGACTGTGTAGGATGAGCAAAAGTCATTTTTCCTGCTGGTGTTGTGATGATGGTGATGGTGGTGCTGATGCTGAGGGTGAAGGTGATGCTGATGCTGCTGATGATGGTGATGATGGTGATGATGATGATGGTGATGGTGATGACGACGAGGACGACGACGAGGACGATGATGATGATGATGATGATGATGATGACAATGTTGATGGCAACTCTTCGTAAATCTGCGAGGCGAAGCTACACTCGACACTCGACCGCCTCAGGCTTGCCTTCCTCCTCACATCATCCAAGGGCCCCGGCTGGGAGCACGTCCACGATCGGGGCGAAGATCACGAACTCCTCCGGGTAGAACACTTGACACCAACTCCGTCTCCAAAAGTAGTTGCTTTTCTCGTGTTAAATTGGGCACTAGCTGCATGCTGCTGTGTGTCAAGTCTCGGTGTGTCGGGCACATACAAGGAGAGCCTGAGTGTAGCAGCTGTGAATGACCTTGACATTGCTCAACTCCATCTAAGCCGCTTTCAATGAATCCTTGCCTCAGGATTTTGTGGACAGATGGGTGCTGTTTCAGCTCGGCCCTGCTTGCACCCATGTCCTGCTTCCCAGAGTACCACAGGAAACGTTGCTGACCGCAAAACTACACCGAAATCGCACAAAATGATTAGGTCTGTGTGTGTCCGTGTGTGTGTGTGTCCCTCAACACAGAACTCTCTGAACCAGAAGCCACGCGACTCCGACTCCCTCCAACCTATCATAAACTATCACTTATCTTGTCGGAGTAACCCAAAAAAAAAGAACGCAGGAGAGCTCCTCGGGAAGCCGGGCATGTGCTGCCTCAGGGGTGGCCAGCACAGCACCCACGGCAGCAGCCTTGGCCACATCCTGAGAAACCTGCTGTGGACAATCCTACGTCTAGGAGCTTAGTTTAGGAAGTCCGGGGCCTAGGGGCAAGGAAGCTGAGGCTTCGAGGATTTAGGCTTCAGGCTCGCATTACCTGACAGCAAGGGGGAGTGGGTGGGGTCCCAGCTTCAGCTTTCTTTGGTGTCAAGAGTTCCCGAACTCACCTCAGATCCCTGCTACCAGTCTGGACCTCTCCACGCAAGTTCTGGTTGCCAGGGCTGACAAACGCGCTCCTGGGCCGAGGAAAGCCGAGGGTGGGGGCCGGGGGCCGTGAAATCCGAAAAGGAGAGGAGACCCAGAGCGCTGCAAGGCCGGTGCTTAGGCCTCACAGCGTCCAAGACTTTGACTTTGGGATGCCAGGGCTTAGGCCTCAGGCTAGGTTCTAGGCTGCTTCGGCTTGGGAACTGGGTTTCAGACCTCCAAACTACCCAACTTTTTTGCTCGGTGCCCAACGCTTGAAAGCCTACCTTCGAGACCCTGAAGCCTGAAGCGCTGGACTCCGAACGTCGACATCAGACCTTTGGACCCGAACCCCTCGAGCACTCGCCAAAACCTTCAAGCCCTGAAACGTTTCGCGTCAGGTGGACCTTAACAAGACCATCGGCAACCGTTGCAAAAGGCTATGAAAACTGAACCTCTCATGTCTGCAAATACAGGTTCATGAGGCCCAAGGGTCTGGAAGAGGCAGAGAGCCGCCACTGCGGCGATGAGCACAAGAGCGCTGGAGCCTGGATCCGTTAGGTCGGAGGGGTCACGGTAGAGGGCTGAGTGTGTGGGGCCTGCGGCGGTTTGGGATGGAGGATTGAATCAGGGCGCCAGGCGCTATTGCAGAGGCTGAGGGAGGTTTGAGGGTCTAGGAAATGCTGGAGACCTCTGGAGCGAAAGCATGGGCGAGGACTTCGAAGTCGGGCTTTAGGGTGGGAGGGCTTCTATGCTACTTTTCCAGCCCAGATGCGGCGTGCAGCCATTGCGTTCTTTTCCAGGCGAAGGAAGGGAAGTGCGGACAGCTCAGTGGGACCCGACCCAAAACTGGAGCCACGACAGGAGCAGGAGTATCTACTGTATTGACCGAATGGCTGAGTATTGAAAGATGCTCAAGACGTGGAGACCTTTCGGACGCTGCCCGTTGTGCATGTTCACGGATGGAAAGATAGCAAGGCTCTGGCTCACCGCAGCTGCTGGCAACACCATTTCATCCGCATGTGCTGTCTTCCAGCATTGCTGAGTCACAGTATGCGGGAGAAAAATCTCATGTCCTGCATCCAGGCACGCTTCTGCTTAGAGCGAGGACCTGCTCTGACATGGGGGCTTCCTTTGCTGCAAGCTGTGAGTCCTCTGTCGCTCAGCGGAAGCCAACAGCCGCCTGTCCAGTCTGGGCATGGCGAAGACGACCAAGAGAAGAAGGCTGCCAAAGACCGCGCGCTCAATGCCTCAACAGCCTGAAAATGTCACCACCCACTACTCCCAGCCGGCCTGCCACAGGAAGGCCAGCAAGAAGAAGAAAACGGGCAGGATCTGTCACACTTGCTGCGACGGTTTGGCGTTTGGGAGGCGCGGGCGTGTCATCGTACTGCTTGCGCGGATGGTATTCCACGTGCTTGTT
>CAJNDV010031847.1:5299-17799 GCA_905221635.1 Symbiodinium sp. CCMP2456 | reverse complement strand
ATTTCAGCATGCCAGCTCTCGTATTCTAAATTTTTAAGGGGAGGGGTGCTCGACGGTTCAGAGTTCGCAGATTCCAGGAATGCACATTGTGGTGCTTCAGGGCGTTGAGTCTACGCGCTTGCCTCGAAGTGCAATCTTTGACCGGAAGCGTTGCCCCCAAATCCTAAACTCCAAACCCTAGTGCCTAAACCCCAAACTGTAAACTGGGAGAAAGTCCTAAAGTCCTAAACTCCAAATTCCGGACTTGCCCTTCGACAGGAAGAACAAGACAGAGCGTGGTCTCGAAGCGGACTCAGTCCCCCTCAACTTCGGGAGAGGTCTGCACTTTGAAACTATAACATGTGATATAAGCTTACAATACAATGCGCTATCAGATACTAGAGTGTGTTCCAATTTTGTGTACTGTATTCTCATACCTGATACTATATCATCTCGTGTTGTATTGTATTGCCTGATATTGGACTAATACTAGACTCTACTGCAACATACTGTAATGTAATTACTACACTATACTTTACTATCTTATAAGCTACTATATTATCTTAGTACCCTATAACACACCGCCCAGGTTTGCCATCCCTCAGAGCTCAGAAGAATTCCCCTCATCCCCTGACTCCCGGCCCTCTTCAGGCCCACCGTCGCAGTAAACCCAAAAGAGCCCCGCAGACCCCGAACCCCAAAACCTCAACCCTACACCCTACACCTGAACCCCATAGTATAGCATAGCATAGCATAACATAACATAGCATAGCATAGGATAGCATAGCATAGCATAGGATAGTATAGTATAGTATAGTATAGTATAGTATAGTATAGTATAGTATAGTATAGTATAGCAGAGCATAGTATAGTATAGTATAGTATAGTATAGTATAGTATAGTATAGTATAATAGTACAGCATAGTTTAGCATATTATAGCATAGTATAGCAGAGCATAGTATGGCAGAGCAACCAGCGGCCCCCTGGCCTTGGCCGACTGGAGGGACTCCTTCTCCTGCTCACGGGCCTTGCAGCGCAGCAGTTTCACAGAAGTCATGGGCCCCAGAAAAGACTTAGGGTTTAGGGTTTAGGGTTTAGGGTTTAGGGTTTAGGGTTTAGGGTTTAGGGTTTATGGACCCCAGAAAAGACTCCGAAGGGATTTGCTCGGAAACTCTCGGTCGGGGCCCTGATACCGTGCCGGCAAGAAGCTTCTCCGAGATAGCTGAGGGAGGGTGGGAGCCCCATGACGCATTTTACACCTAGGGATCCGGGCCGTCTTGCGGGTCTCGTAGTTCTTGAGAAGCCAGCTGCACTCCTGGGAGCTCGGGCTTTTCGCAGCTTGTTTCGGCGTACTTCCATTCAGGACCTGAAAGGCTGAATAAAGCGGCCGGCGGTTCTGCAATCACTTTCTAACACCCTCCCAAGGCAGGACAAAGGCACTTGATGCCTTGGCCTGCTTCCGATTCTAGGTCGAGGTCTAGGTTGCCCCTGAGCCTGTGACCCGACACCCAAAACATCAACCGGTGCCCGGCGTCTGACTCAGGACCACTTTGCCGAAGCACCGCAGCCGGTCTAGACCCCCAAGTCGACCGGCACATGCCATGAAGTTCGGGACATGGCCGGTACAAGGGAGGGTCCTAAAGTTCACCGAGCCCTCTCCGACACAATCCAAAGTCCAAAAGCTGGCGCAAGAGCCCTGAAGTCCCAAACGAAGGAGGCGGCCCTCCTCGTCCAGTTCCACCCCGTACTGCTGCACGTCCTGGAGTAGATCGTGTCGACATCTTGCTTTGGCCCGCTACTCACACCGTACTAATCTGTTCTGACACTGCAGTCGAGTGCTTTTTGTTGCAATGGGTGAACAGTTTGTGTAGAACAATGCGAACTAAAATCTATCTTACAGAAACTTGCGTGACATGTTGAACAAAGAGGGTGTGCCATGGCATATTGCAGCGCAGCGTGGCATGATTAGTGTAACATACTAGCAGGCGATATGGCATGGGAACATTCGGACCCCAACTTCACGCTTACTAGCAGGATCCGTGCAATAATGCGACAGGAACAATTTGAAGATGAAGCTGAAAGAGGAAACCCTCTCACCAGTGAACACTGAAGTCCGTATTAGAGACCTATGACGCTCTACATAAGCCCCACTAAGCCCCCGGTTCAAGCGAGCCCGAAAATCCAACAAAAACTCCAGTTGCAAAACCTACGAAGCAATATAAAAACCAGAACACATCGAGAAGAATAAACCACTTGGCAGCACAAATGAAGGCTGCAGAGTCCTCCCACGTAAACCCTGAACCATGAATCCTAACCCCAAATCCCTTGACCCTATTCTTCAACAGTGATGCCTTCAGCTCTTCCTTCTCGGCCTTCTTCGCCTCCTCGGCTGAGGGTGTATTTTGCTCAGAGTTTCATGGCTCTTCAGGTGCCTTCCGGACCCCTGCTTTAGTCAGCATTAGCTGTTTGCAAGAGTCGAGAGGTCGCAGCTGAGAAAGAAAATCCAATTGGCAGCTATTTGTCCGAAGGCTCTTAATGCGTGGCAGGTTCCTTGGTAGCGAAGGTTTGAAAGAAGTGTCATGCAGCTGATGGATAATATCCGGAGATCTAACGGCTGGGGCGGGCCCAGTTGTTGCTGGCCGACAAGCTTTGCTTTCGAATTTTGTCGGATACCAGCAGAGACTAAACTCAAACATCAGTTCGAAGCCCTGTGGCTGGCTCAAGCCCGGGTGTCCGGCCGACTTCTTGACCACCTCACCCTCTGCCGTGGCCTCGGTGGAACTCCCAAATCGATCAGAGAAATGGGACTGCCTTAAGGCTACACACCTCGTGACCGGGTTTCCTGAACCGTGCGACACAAGTCGAAGCATGCTCAAATCTGCTGACAAAATGCACTGACCTAAACATCAAAGTATGGTTTTGCCTTCCTCCTGCGTGCAAGCTTAGAGTCCACACTTTTTTGAAAGTGGCCCAGAGCCTTACTGACAAAAACTCACTCCTTTGATGTGTCCCACGGACTGTGGCAGGTGGTTGAGGTGACGACACTTTCCGAAGTCTGGAAGGGAACACACCAGCTGAGAAGTGACCGCAAAAGGTTTCAGCACGTCGTCTTACTTCCCTGTGTCTCTCTTCGAAGGTCGAGCTAAGAACCAAGAAAAACAATTTGAATCGTCGGCTGTATAGTGTGGTAAGAAGCGAATCACAGAAACTGAAATGTCTGCCGCTTTCCTCGACAGTCGTGTGAGCTTCTTGCTTCAGGCATCCAGGGACCACCCGAATTAAACTCAAGCGGTTCTTGCTAAAGGATCATCCTCGGTTGGCGTACATTACACATGGCCGGTGTTGGAGCCTCCAGTTTCAGGGAAGGCTGTCGGCTCAGGCGTAGAATGAAGGATGTAATCCCAGGCTGGGCTAAAACAAGAAGCAGGTTGCAACACAATGATGGTAGTGACGATGATGCAAAGGGAAAAAGAGCGGCACAGTACCGTGATTTAATGGAGAAGCGTTGTCAGAACCACAAAGCTGAAACTGCGACCGCCAAAATCGTGAGAATGACGACAAGTCAGTCAGCAGGAATGACGATATATGAAACAGTGACTGCTGAAACACCGCTGGCTTACACATTGTAGCTGGTCTCTACCCGGAGCAATACGATCAAACCTATATCAACCACAACACATGCCAGATCTATCATGTTTCTAGGTACACAACCTAGCATAGACAAAAGTGCAATCCATACCTTTCCGCACAAAACAACCCTCACATCCCGAAACCACGACCCCAAATCGAAAAAAACAGATACAAAGCACCATCAAACCCAGGAACCCCAAAAGGACCCTCAACCATCCTAAACTCAAAAGCAACAAAAACACAACACGCCCCCAGCCCCAACCCCCCCAGCCCCCGTCCCCACCCCAAAGAAAGGCACTAGCAAGAATACCGTCAATACCTGTCTCCGGGCCTTGGCCTTCTGCTTCGAGGTGATGGCTTTGATGTCGGCCTCGCGCTTGGCGGCAGCCTCAGAAGCTTTTTTGTCGCTTCGGGCGACGGAGCCGGAGCCGGGCGCTCCCAACAGGAGCCGGCAGCTTACATTGCGCAGGAAGCTGGAAGCAAGCTGGAAGGGACACGAAACAAGAAACCGCTATGGAGTCTCGTAGAACTGCACAAACAACCTCGAAATCCGAAATAGGGGAACGGCGTCGGCGAGCATATCCTCGTAGAGCTGTTGGGACTCCTTCTCGTTGTACTTGGCCTTGGGCATTCGGCGCTAGTTGCTAGCTTGACTTGAAGGCGTCCATAGCTGCAGCGAGCCCAACCGCTAAAATGTAAACCTCTCTGCACGGCTTTTATCAACTAGAAGCCGGTGCTGGAAGGCACAATCGAATCAGACACACCAGCGTGCAACCCAAGCATTCCCATTGGTTGCTCCGTCTCAGCGCAACATGCTTTACCGGTGCATATCGCAAATTGGAAAGTTCCAAGGGCGGCGAGCCTCGGCCACAGTCTTCTCGGTCTCTGTGACAAGGCCTTCCCATGCTTCTCCGATCGGAGCGTTACAGGATTGCAGTGGCACCAGAGGCGCAGTTACCCTCCGCGTCAGGATTCTGGGAACACTTGGCTTGAAAGCAACCCCATGGTCATGAACAAACAAGGAGGGCGAGCTGCATGCTTTGGGTGGCAGGAGCTGCAGCAGATGCTCGGTGACCCTCCCTCCGCAATGGGGCCTTCGAGCATGTTAAGAACGCCGTTGCCCTGGACAGTCCTGAAGCAGGATCAATCAGGAGACACCCTAGGGCCCTAGAAACTTGGAAGACATATGCGAACATGTCTGTTCTATACTACGGTGAAGATACACGCATGCTAGCTCAACACAAATAAGTATGCAAACATTTAAGTATGAGCTCGTTGCTTGCTATTGCCAATGTACTGAACGCACTGTATACTGTATATGCACTATACCTCGTGTGTGTCCATGCATGAAAACTGAGGACATGTGGGGGTTTCCGAAAATAGGGGACCCTAATATAGTACCCTAAATAGTAGGATCCGTATTATAAGGACCCCCAAAAAGGTACCCCTAATTTTTCGCAAACTCCCATGTAGGTGAGCTCCCGGCTTGGCCGAGCCGAACTCCGGAGGCTCCTCCTTCATCCGATGGGCCTCCACCTCCCAGGGTTTAGGGTTTAGGGTTTTAGGGTTTTAGGGTTTTAGGGTTTAGGGTTTAGGGTTTAGGGTTTAGGGTTTAGGGCTGGGAGCCTATAAAGAGTTAGGGGAGGGCTTGCCTGTTTTTGGCTATCGGCACCATCCGCCCCAAAAGATATATTATCTATCTTAAGAACGTTTTTACTCCCAAATACCCTATCTACCCAGGTGCCATAGCCCAAAATATTCAGGGGATTCTTTTTAAGTTTGGATTAAGGTTTAATTAGGGTGAAGGGTTGCGAATTCTGAGGTTCCACGGCATGACCCCGAGGTATTTCAGAGCTACCCTGACAACACCACACCCCAGCAAACTCAAGGACACACCCGCGCGAAGTCCAGGACACACCCACGCGACCACAAGGACACACGGCGGGTGGTGCCGATAGCCGAAAACTGGCAAGCCCTCTCTCCCCCAACTTAAAAACCCTTCTAAAACATGCAAACGCCCTGCCTTTATATCACTCTGTCTAAGGAGTTTCGGGCATTAGGTATACGAGTCGTGATGGGAATGCAGGGCTTGCGATGTGCGTAGCCATGTGAATGACTAAGCAAAAAGACCTCACGAGGCATGAGGCTGAAGACTTCGGGCGACAGATCTTCCGATGTTCTTCAAGATTTAGGGCTGAGCAGGCGGGTGCCGGGCCTGAACCAAAGCAGGGGCCTCCTGCACATGCGACTGTGGAGCTGGAGCAGTTTTCGGAAAAGAACAGGTGGTAGCAGACCGGGCATAGTCTCCTGCACCAGTCCCAAGTCATATGGGCCGGTGGTCGACAGGGTGGTGGTCATGTCCTGAGCTTGGGCCATCAAGTTTGCAGTGTTCCAAAGCCTTCGGAGCTTTCAGTCCCGTCACCAAGTCGGCCGAGGCTCCGGATGATAGAATTGGAAGAGGCGGTTCTTGGCCATCAGCAGGACATCCTCGAAAGCGTCAGGACCAACGCCGCGTCGCCTCGAGCCTGGTCCCCGAAAACCTTCGAAAACAGTTCGGACAAGTTCAGCAGCGCGGCGACGAGTACAGACAAGCATGATGCCTGGTTGCACCCTCACAGACGACAAGTGTCCAGGCTCGAGATTCTTAGCTACGAGTGTCACCACCATCCTGGTAACACCAAAATACCCCAAGCCAAGCTCAGGCTAGCCCTACAACACCCGGTCGACTCCTTGGTCGCGGCCTGCTCCTGCACGGTCTTCTGGTACTCCTGCAGCTGCTGCAGTTACGGTGTCGCGACCAAAAGCCCAAACGCGCTCAAGTGTGTTTTACCTGCAAGGACGGGCAGAGCTGGGATTCAGCCCCGGGGTCACCGTTCTATGAATCCACCGTCTTCCACAGAGATGCAGATGAGACCGAAACCCTCATTTCTTGCCACAAGCCGGAACTTGAACCCTTGAGCTAGAAGGCTACATGTCATCAATACGGACAGCACACCTAAGTCCATCTAGTCCTGAACCCTGAACCCTCAAATCCTAAACCCCCACGCCCCGCCACAGTAACCCCAATGTGTGACCCGGTTCACCCCCCAAAAAGCATCGTGACAGGATCGGCCTCGTGTTCCTTCTTTCGCATATCCGTGGACTCGGCGACCGACTTGTCCAGCCTAGGTCGAAGCAGGGGGGCCTCACAATAAAGTTTAACGCGTTAGTGTGCTTGAAATTATTTACTTGTTTTTCAATGGTTCAGACTTTGGGTTTTTCGCTGTTGTTGGGGCTCGTCGGCTAGCACATCTACATCACGCGATTCATTCTCCCTGTCTCGACGGGGTTTTCGCACCCACAATCCAAACATACACACGGCATGAGCCAACCAACTCAAGAACGTGCGCCTTTGTCTGTGCCTCTTCTCTTTGGTATATTTACGATAGGCAGAGATAGGCAAGTTGCGAGACATAAAACGGCTAGATAGGAAGAGAAAGATAAGGTAAATGTGTATATACATATATAAGGGAGACAGAGGGACACAAAGAGTCATGGAGAGACAGAGAGAGAGAGGGAGAGAGAGAGAAGGCACATGTGTACCTATGTATATATATATATATGTATACATGTATATATATATATATATGTTTTTTTATTTGTAGATATGTAAACACAATGATACATGTGTGTGCGCAGTCGTACATACACGGGGCCCTCGTCATCCATTCCCAACTTACTCCGGGGCTCCAGCGAGGCCACGCCGGTCTGCAGGGACTTGATCTCCTCCGCGGTGGCCTTTGCAGCCTGCAAAGCTTTTGCGCTGCGCACCATTCGTCAGAGCGGATGTCAGGCCTTGAACCCGAAACCTCGAAGCTACTATCTGACCCTCGAACCCTTGCTTCCTAAGCTGCGAACCCAGAGCCCAACAGCCTCCTCCTGGGTGGTGATAGCCTGCTTCAGGGTCTGGATCTTGTGGCGGAGTGCCTGGTGCGGAGGCTCACAGCTGTGGAGCTCCGCTCAGTGGCTCAAGCGTGGCATCCATAAGCTGGAGTAAGTTGCAGAACACGAATTGGTTGTAGTTGGCAGAGTTAATCAGGTTTCGGTTGAACCTCTCGCATGTCATGTTCTGATGTCGCTGCATGCTTTTCAGAAGTATGTTCGAGTTTGTTCGGCTCGGGATCTCGAGCTTTGGCCATGCTTCTCTGAGCTCCGGCCTTGGTCTTGCGCTTGTTCTCGAAGGCCTGCTTGTTGCAGTAGTCCTTCTTGTCGTCGTCATCGGACTGCTCCTGACAGTCCGGCTTGTGGCGGGGATCGGTGGGCACACTACGAAACGCAAACAGCTTCAGCGTTGACGAAGTTGCAGAACTTAGACGCACCAAGTCGGGATATAACCAGCCGAAACCCTCACTCCTCGGCATGGTTACGGGCTAGGCTTAGAAGACCAAGACTCCACAAAAGCGCAAACTGACTACGGTGTATTGCCCAAATACAAATACAAGTATAGCAGCAGATAGCCTGGCATATAGATAAAGATTCAGATATGGATACTGACAGATCGAGATAGAGACAGAGATAGGCATGGACATAGGCACAGATATAGATAAACGGATACTTACTGGGATAGATATATGTGCGGATGAACTGTACATTGATACATACCTACCTACCTACCTAGCTACCTACAGACATACATACGTACATACATAGGTACATACATACATACATACATACATACATACTTACTTACTTACATACATACATAGTTGCAGGTGGGTATACGTATGCATAGACATAGGCATATGCACATACATACACAGGCTTGAACATGTTTACATGTACCTAAACCTATACGAACCACAAAGGGATATGCACGTAAACACACATACATGCATAAATGCACCCATATCTACATACATACATACATACATACATACATACATACATACGTACGTACATACATACATACGTACATATATACATACATACCGACATACAGACATATAGACATATAGACATACAGACATACAGACATACAGATATACATACATACAGACATACAGGCACACATACATACATACAGACAGACGTACAGACATAGTGCATCCATCCATCCACCCATCCAGCCATCCATCCGTCCGTCCATCCATGCATCCATCCATCCATGCACCCATGCATCCTGACATGCATACCCACATGCAGACATGCGGACTTACATAGTGCGCATACATGTAGACGCAGTATGCATGTACAAGAAGCATGTATGACATGCCAGACATACCTTGTCCGTGTTTGACCTCGTCTTGGGTTTTTTCCCAATTGCTTCTGTGCTCACTACCGCAGCTAAACATGTATCTTAGCTCTGCTAAATGACCACGAGCCTGCACCATCAACGCGGTCATATTGTCGATCATTTGCATTACCTGAGGTGTTCAAAGAAGCCCTGAAGCCCAAGGCCCCTCTAGACCCAACGAGACCAAATCATGGACAACAGGCGTAGTGCAGAACTCTCGCTTTCAAGCAGCAAAGTTGTTCATGCACTCGTTTTACTTTCCCACTTCAACACTTGGCCAAGCGGCCACGGGAGCCTGAACTTCTGAAAAAGGTAGCAACCCAAGCCTCACGTACTCTGTCTTTCAACCTGCTTGGTGCAGGGCCGTCGAGAAGTCGACTCCCTTGTGGGACAAGGCCAGCATCTCAGCCAAGCAAAGTGAGGTTTAGGGCTTAGAATTCAGGCGTGGACGGGCGATGGGGTCCTGGGCAGTGATGCAGAGCAAGGCAATGATACTGAAAAAAGGAAAACGAATATCTGCGCGGTCCGAACACACAGTGTCACCCAAGTTGAATTGCGGGATCGAGCACAACAACCATGGCTTGCACCCTGTGCGCAGAAGCCTGAGCTTCTCTGGTGTGCTGGTTGAAGCACCCGCGAGAACAATCATTGAAACGCACTTCACTCGGCTCGAGCCCCTTCAATCCCATACCTTACTTACGCCCCCGGCACGACTCCGACGACAACGAAGCAAGCACAGCTTCGAGAGTCCAAGAGATGGGCAACGAGGTCAATGTTGGTTCGGTTGGGCACCGCCTGCGGAGCAGTTGAACATCGGACGTTTGGGGCCATGGGGTTTATTAATCAGAACGAGGGCGAAAGAGCTGTGTATGGGAAGTTCGCAATCCGAGGATCCCTTCAGACTGATCCATCAAAGACCCCCCGAACAACACACACTCCCAGTTTTGCTCCGGACTGGCCTCGGAGCCCATACCCTTGGCATAGGTCTTCAATGTGTCCAGCGCTTTGGTCCTGGCACATGGGGTGTTCCACGCGATGGGACGTTGGGGGTGTGCCAACACGTGCTGACACGAACCGCAACAGTCACATGCAACCTAGCTCGCTTTCCTAGTTCAGCATGCACACTGTCACACATCAAAAAACGAGTTCGACACTGAGTCAACATCTTGCTGCACATGCTTCGTGTTGAGCTTTCAAGTCGGAACTTGGCAAACCAGTGTGTCGATCCGAAGCCCGTGCAACATGCTCGCCTTGGGAAACTGCACCAACAGCAACGACAACAGTTATAATGACACTCCCAATGACAACACGAAATTATCGAACTGCGGTCGGTGACAACTGAGTGCAGATATTTTTTTCATAGTAACCTGCATCATCACACACGGCAACAACAGCAGCAGAAGAGTCAGCCGCAGCAGCAACAGCAGCAGCAGCAGCAGCTGCTGCTGCAACATCAACAACATGAAACAACCCATAATCATCATCCTCATCACCATCGTCATCATCATCAGGAATATGGACACCACCGACAGCAGCGTTGACATCAACATCAGTTTTGGCATCAGCATGACCATCTACATCATCTCCCTCCGAACCTGGACTGGGAACCCTCCAGCTGCAACAGGCTTGGGCTGGGCCTGGGCAGCCGCGTGAAGGAGACGACGGAACACGAAACGAGTGAGGAATGGCGTTTTGGATGCTGTGGGCATCTGACGCCTGTGGGTGTTGGGCCTAGAGTTCGAGCTCAAAAACTCAGATCTCATGTTGGGATCGCCAGGGATGCGGAATCTCTGAAGGATCATGTGAGGCAAAGTCTCTTGCACGGTTTGTTTAGGTGCCCAGACACACGAGCCTCAGGGACAAATCGTGAGTGAGACTGCGCGACCTACTCGCCTCGGTTTCGGAGACCTCGCCCTGTTTTGTCCTTCTTTGGCGGAGCAGAGTAGCATCGCCTCGAAGACTCCAGGTCTGTGCATCATCGGAAGAGCTGGAATCCCAATTCCGGAAAAACGCGACCCCGACCACCGAACGCGCCGAAAACCCTGCAAACGATCACTGCGCAGCCACAACCTCAAATCCGAATCCTGATGTCAGAGAATGCCGAAAGAGCAGGATGTGACTTTCTACGGGCATCAACTACTGCAACTCCACCGGGGCGATTACAATGCCTTCTTGAAGAGCCCGAGGTTCTCATCCTTGGGAGAGGGAATAAATTGCAGGGCTGCCTCGTTCCTTCAAAGGGGCTCTGCCCAACTAAGCTCCTGCAGCTCAGTGAGAGGAGCTCGACATGATCCCCCTTTCCAAGCATCTGAGCTCCGCGCGCTGTTCAGGATCTTGACGGTCTCTTGAATGGCCAACAACTCCTGGCTGCCGATTTCTCGAAACGAGGGGACAACTTACTCGAGGCTATGACGGAAGGAGTTCGGAAAGCTCTAGCCGACTCTAGCCGCGCCTGCAGGCTTTGGACGTCGGTTTATGGTTGTTGGGACATTGGGACACGACTCTTCCGAAGCTAGCGATCTTGCCATGAACCCAGACAGAACATCAAACCCGCTCGCGTCCTCCCTCAAAGCTTCAGCATTCGTTGCTCCCAGTCCTCGCTGCGGGTCTTCTCACGCACGTCCCATTCATGAGTCTTGGCATCGCAGGTCTCAGAGAGCTTCTTCCTGGCAGTTCGCACACTGCAATCCTGGAGTTTGAGATACCCGGAGGCAACGCAGGAGGAGTTGTGCTTCTAAATGCCAAGCATTGAAGTTTACGAGCCAGGGCCCTTGCAGCACATCGAAATCCTTGGAGATTGCATTCTGCGCATCCTTAAGTTCGCCCTTGAGCTCGACAAGGGAGACCTGCGAAGGAACTAGGCATGGCAGTCTTTCTTATGCCCATGCGGTGCACACCTTGAGAATGCCGAGCCGGTCGATCTTGTCCGCAATGGTCTCCTTGCGCCATCAAAGGCTCGGAGTGGAGAAGTCAGCCAAAGACATATACCATATACCGGTGACCTCGAGCGCCTGATGTACGCCATTTCGTCCGGACGTTTAAAGGCCATCAGTGCTTGCAGCCTGCCTCACCACAGGCGCCCCGACAAGACGAAGCTGCTCATTCTTTATCATACTAGGCTACACTTTGCCCTGCAAAAGCATATTACACAACAGAATATGTTGACGTGCATGCAATTTGTTGTACTGTATTTCACTGTAGGAACTGTAGTATCACGGTATACCAGATTAAAGTAAAGTATGCAGTATGATTTTTGTAATTGTCCCCGGTGTCCTCGATGGTCTCCTTCTCGTTAGTCTTGGCGTTCATCAACTCCTTCGGCTAAGCAACTTTCCGTCAATAGGTTTCATTAGGATGCTTAATGTTTGCGGTATCACGTTATGCACTACGTATGGGAGTTCCAGCAATACAGGACCAAAACGGGGGAGGCTCAGGTTTGGGGTAGTATGATTCTTAGTATGAGGATCCCTCAATAAGATATTTGATATCCAGCTCTGAAACCCGGATTGTCCAAGTGGCGATATTGGCAAAACGCCAAAAATAGGAAGAAGAGCAGCGACGCAACCAACAACATCATCAAAATAATCAGTGACACACGGTCGAGGCAGGAAATAACAT